>CAUYQV010136975.1:0-17900 GCA_963574575.1 Galagoides demidoff
GGGTAGAGTGCCATGGCATCACAGCTCACAGCAACCTCCAACTCCTGGGCTCAAGTGAGTCTCCTGCCTCAACCTCCCAAGTAGCTGGGAGTACAGGCACCCGCCACAACGCCCAGCCATTTTTTGGTTGCAGCCATCATTATTGTTTGGCGGGCCCAGGCTGGGGATTCGAACTCGCCACCTTAGGTGTATGTGGCTGGCACCTTAGCCGCTTGAGCCACAGGCGCCAAGCCTATGTTTTGTTTTTTAAAAGCATTTATAGAAAAAGCACTCACAGCTTTTTTTATTATGGCAAAAAATGCATAACACACAATGTAGTTACCAGTTTTAAGTGTCCAGTTCAGCGGCCTTATGTACATTCACATTGTTGTGCAGCCATCACTGCCATCTATCTCCAGAACTTTTCCATCTTGCAAAACTGAAACTCTGTACCTATTAAACACAACTCCCCATTTCCTCCCCAACCCAGCCCCTACTTTCTATCTAGGAGTCTGACTACCCTAGGCACTCTCGTGTGAGTAGAGTCATGCATGTACAAAATTGGTCCTGTGTGACTAGCTCATTTCACTTAGCAAAATGTCCTCAAGATTCATTCATATTATAACATGTGTCCAAATTTCATAACTTTTTTTTGAGACAGAGTCTCATTTCATCGCCCTTGGTAGAGTGCTGTGGCGTCACAGCTCACAGCAACCTCCAGCTCTTGGGCTTAAGCCATTCTCTTGCCTCAGCCTCCTGAGTAGCTGGCACTACAGGTGCCTGCCACAGCGCCCAGCTATTTTTTGTTACAGTTTGGCTGGGGATGGGTTCAAACCTGCCACCCTCAGAATACGGGGCTGGTGCCCTACTCACTGAGCCATAGGCACTGTAATTTCATACCATTTTAAGGCTGAATAATATTCCTTTTTGTGTATAAACCCCATTTTGTTTATCCATTCATCTCTCCATGGGCACTTGGCTTGCTTCCACCTCTTAGCTACTGTGAATAATGCTGCTGTGGGCACGGGTGGACAAATACCTCCTCCAGTCTTTCACTACTTTTGAACGTATACCTAGAAATGAAATTGCTGGATCAAATCTTCTGAGGAATGGCCATACTGTTTTCGAAAGAAAAATTTATATTTTGAAAAACTCTATGGTGGAGAGACAGATATAATTTTTGTGTTCTTAAATTGAATTTTCAAAACAATATTCCTGGTGCGGTGGTTCACACCTATAATCCTAGCACTCTCAGAGGCTGAGGTGGGAGTTCAAGACCAGCCTGAGCAAGAGTGAAACCCTGTCTTTACTAAAAATGGAAAAACTAGCTGAGCATTGTGGCAGGTGCCTATAGTCCTTAGGAGCCTGAGGCAGGAGGATCACTTGAGCCCTAGAGTTTGAGGTTGCTGTGAGCTATGATGCAATAGCACTCTACCTAGGGGCGACAGAGTAAGACTCTGTCTAAAATATATAGGTATATATATTCCTTTTTTCCTGCTAAGAATAATAGCAACAACAACTAACATGTACTGAGCACAAAGTGGGCATAGCCTTTGGTGGTGATTCCTGCCTCTTATGCATTTTCTCATTTAACCCTTTCAGCACTATGTAAGATAGGTATTATTGTTATGTCACCTTATAGATGCAGAAATGAAGGTTAGGAGGTTGATTGACTTGCCCAAGGCCAGTGGTAGGAGGACATGAAATTGGAACCCAGATGACAGGTTCCACAGCCCACACTCTGACCACCATGCCAACTGTGGCCTTACTTCTCTATCTAAGCAGTTTGTCTTGTGTTTTATTTATTCACTTTCTGTCTCCATTCCTTTTCCATCTGTTTTGTGTCTGTAAACCAAACAAGACCTGGCAGGGGGCAGCAGTAGACCCATAGCAGCTGACATTCAGAACCTTTTGGGGCTGGCTACTCTGCTGGACTAGAGATAGAGGTGGGCACGAGCAGCATCCCCATCCACCACAGTAACCCTGAGCATCGACCTCCCTGCTCACAGCCTCTGAGTCTAGTAAAGAAATTGATAGAGATTCTGAAGCTATTTCTTAAAATGATCTGATAGGCAGGCCCTGGCATAGCTTAAGTGTTTATTCAAGTTCTGTAGGAGTGAAGGAATCAAAGAACAAAGTAGACAGCACACAAACACACAAAGGCATGACACGACGTTTACTGTCCAAGAGGGCCCAACTGCTCTTATTCCTCGCAGATTTGACCACCTGGTGGCCATAGAGCGTGCGGGCAGAGCTGCTGATGGCAATTACTACAATGCCAGAAAGATGAACATCAAGCACTTGGTGGACCCCATTGACGATCTTTTTCTTGCTGCCAAGAAGATTCCTGGAGTCTCATCAACTGGTAAGGAAGGAGAGCAGTAGCACTGAGTGTGCAGCAAGAACCTGTCACTGCCAAGTGTCTTTTTATTGACTGCTGAACACATGACCAGAAAGAGTTACATGGAGGGACGGTGCCTATGGCTCAGTGAGTAGGGCTCCAGCCCCATATACCGAGGGTGGCAGGTTCAAACTCGGCCCCTGGCCACTGCAACAACAACAAAAAAATAGCCAGGTGTTGTGGCCGGCACCTGTAGTCCCAGCTACTCGGGAGGCTGAGGCAAGAGAATCGCCTAAGCCCAGGAGTTGGAGGTTGCTATGAGCCAGGCGTCCTCAAACTATGGCCCGTGGGCCACATGCAACCCACCAAGGACATTTATCCAGCACTCCGGGTGTTTTTGCCTCCACTGCCTGTCCTGTTAGCAGCCGACTTGTCCTGGGACCCACAGTCTGGCCCTCTAATGATCTGAGGGACAGTGTACTAGCCGCATGTTTAAAAAGTTTGAGGACCCCTGCAGCAGTGTGATGCCACAGCACTCAACCGAGGGTGATAACGTGAGACTCTGTCCTACAAAAAAAAGAAAGAGTTACATGGAGACTAAGGTTTTTCATTCTAAGGAAAATCTTTATTATGGTCAGTACAGACACTAATGTCACTGTCATTCAGAAACCCAGCATTCTCACAAGCAAGGAAGGGAAATGACCCTTATAACCAAGCATGTTCTGTTCACCTGACTCTAAAGTAATAATACTACTAATAAAATAATATCAATGGTAAAACTGAGGCACAGCATGTTGTTTTAGTCACATAGGTTGGAATGGACCATGTGTGCTGTGTATCATTTTATGAAGCGTATTAATTTTTAAATATATCTAATATATAATTAGAATAATATTTCACTTGTCGATAATATAATAATTTGTGATAATTTGCATTTGTACAGAACTTCATAATTTTCTAAGAGGTTTCACATTTGTTATATTATTTCAGCCTCTCTATACCACTTTTAGGCAGGTAAGGCAGTATATTGTCCAACAGTGAGGCCTGGGGCTGGTGGCTTTAGAAGGCATGTAGAGACTCCCCCCTAACCCATTATCTGGAATCGGCTTTTTGAATTTCCCAAAGGCTTACTGGAACCTTCCTGGAGAACCCACTTTCCTCCCTCTGGGGGCAGGTCTCAGGCCCCGGGTACTTTTCTGGCATTCTGTGTTTATTGTTCTCTCCATTCAAACACTTCTGTTTCCCAGACTCATTAGTCTGCTTTGGCTTTTGAGGCTTTGATGAGACAATGAAAGCCTTCTGGGCTGCTAAGAAAATTTCTGCAAATTGCTCTGGCCTTTCCCAGAAGAGGCTGTGGGTGTGGTACACAGCAGAACCTTCCAGCTTCCTGTCACCTCCTTGGGCAGGCAAGACCAGAGCCCTGAGTTCCAGGAGAGAAGGAAGCTTTCCTCAGGTCTAAAGAAGCAAATGGGGTCTGAAGAAGCTTCTGGGACAAGCCCATAACCCCCAAATGGGACCCCAATCTGTGCTGTGATGCCCCTGAAGCCCCAGAGGAAGCAGATGGACCTGGACATTTGTGGCTTCAACCTGCCCCACTTTGTAGGCCCCTGAACCATTCTCTCAGCCTCAGGAACCCAAGCCCCACCCATGGACTCCCCAACACCCCTGCCCAGCAGGCCTACCCCCTGAATGCTCCTATCCTTCCTCTGCTCCATCAAAACCCTCATTCCTCAGGGACCATGAACAGCTGCCAGGTCATGGGCGTAGCACTCGATTAAAAATCAAGACTCTCACTTCCCACATGCTGCCCACCTCAGAGAGGGGCCTGCTCTGTACAGTGAGGATAATAACACCATGGATAAGACCGCCAGGACATGTGAACAAGATAAAGTTCATAAAACGCTAAAAAAGACACATTCAGACAAAATACCAATGTTACGCAATGGCATTAATTTCCTTCAATGGCCTTTCAACAGATCTAGAAAATTTTTCTGGAAAAATCATCAGGTATGAATCCAAGGTGTTTAGTCATTCACAACTCTTTTGGCCAAATCCAGTCCTCATGCTTGAGTTGAGTGAGTTTCCCCCTTTGCCATCCCTCAGTGAACACTTGTGATTCTCCCACAGATCTCAGCCTCTATAGAGGCAGACACTAGATCAGTGGCGCATCTGTTTTGTAAGCGTGAGAGGCCTAGCCCTCTGTCCCCGAGGCACAGAGACACCTGCAGTGCATTAAAGGTTACTGAGACAGCTGTAGCCATCTTCTAGATTGGTTCAGTTGACCTTCAATCCACAGAATCTTCCAGAAATACCTAGCCACAGAACCAAACAGTATCCCTTAGACCTAGAGCACCTTTTCAAGCTATACAGACTGCAGGGCTTACTAGATTTGATTTTAAATCTTCTTTCACAAGTGTAAGGGTATTTATTAATTATCTTTAGCCAGTCTACCTATCCTGAACATCATTCATTTCACCAGTGAATGAAATCATTTCCAACATTTATTTATTCTGGCACTCAGTTATTATGCTAATCAACAAATCCTCTGGTGCTAATTATCAGTTGGGTCTCTGGTCTCTTTCAAGTGCTAACCCACTGCCCTTAGAGTGTGTGTACTCCTGATTAGGCTATCTCTCATGTTTGCCAGGCACCCCTCTGCTATAGATTAAAATTACCTAATACACACACATTTCTCATTAAGCAGAAGCCTTTAAAGTAAATTCAGAACTGACTATAACTATCTGTACCAGTTCCCCTCTGCCAGTATAATGTCCAGTTACCCCAGCTGGGCTCAGTGAGCGGGAGGCAGTTGAATAATGGATCTATATGTCGCCCTTCTTGCATCTCCTGTGGGCCAGGAACCAGCAGCACAGAGCATGCTCCATCTGTCCCCCAAAGGGGGACATACCCACGCTCTGGTGAATTCTAAACTTAAACTCACAAGGCTGGAGGGGAAAGCACATCTGAAAATATGTTGAGAGCCAACCTCTTTCCCTTCCCAAAAGCAACAAAGCACACGTGGAGGAGCTTCCTTGCCCCACAGCCACCCCATTTTGCCCTGACCCTGTGTGCTGACGCCATTCTCCCTTCCCACAGGAGTAGGTGATGGAGGCAACGAGCTTGGGATGGGCAAAGTCAAGGAGGCTGTGAAGAAGCATATACGGAATGGGGATGTCATCGCTTGTGATGTGGCAGCTGACTTTGCTGTCATTGCTGGTGAGTACTTGTATGGCTGCCTAGTCAGGCCCAGCTGCCCAGGATGGGGGACGTGGCTTAGAGCCTAGACCAGGCCAGAACGTCTTCTTCTTTGCGAGTGGTCCAGAGGTACAAAGGCAGGGAGAGGATGTGGTTCTCAGCCTCTAATTTCTCATAGTTATTCAACAAACACTAACTCTGTGCCAGGCATTGACCTGAGCATTGGGGTTATAGCAGCAATGACCCCCTCTACAGAGCTCTGATTCTAGGACTGGAGATAGGTGATGAGCCCTGACAAATACACCCACCAGATGATTTTAAATAATGATAAGGGCTATGAGGTGACAAAATGAGTAGGTGAGAGGGGCTGACAGGAGGTATACTTTCTCTGTGGTCAGGAAGACATCTCAGAAGAGGGTAATCTGTGCTTTCATCTGCCTAGTGAATGGGAAGAAAAGAATTCCATACGTGTTTGGAGGAAGCAAGAGGCTTCCCACCTCTCCTTTCACTTTCTTCTGCCTCAGGTTGCCTGGCCCTTCCTACTGCTGCCCTTCCACCCCAAGACCCACCTTTCGCACATCCAGGTCCTTGTAGGCCTGGCCTTCCTCCTTCAACCTCCCCATAAGTTTCAGAAAGATTGACAGATACCCAGGAAAGGCTCTCTTTCATGGTCAAAATTAGCCTGGAGAGAAGGGAAACTTTTGGGGAATCAGTGCCAGGGTGGGAAAACCTGGACCGTGATTGAGGAATTGCTGGAGACTCAGTGTGGAATAAGACATGGAGAGTTAAAAACTCCAGGGGACCCACATGGAGGGGGATGAGAACCATGCTTTTGTGAGTTTACTTCCAGGAGCTCAACCAGGTTCTCACAATGTGTATCAAAGAAAAATCCCCTCATGCTTCTGTCAGGGGGAAAGGAACATGAACCATTTTCAAATATACCAGAACATTCTGTTCTTCTTAATAAGATCTGTTCCCAAGGAAAATTATTTTACCAGACGGTAACTTACCTGGGGGAAGGGAAACACCCAACTCCAATTTCCTCTATCGATGCTGTCCCAACTAAGGGGGTTGGGGGCCAAAACTGAGAAGTGCTGGTGAAGTTCACAGGCCAGAGGCACAGGCTTCCAAAAGGCTGAGACCTAATCATAGGACCATATACTGTTCCCTCCCCTTTCCTTCTTCTCTGTACCTTACCACCCCATTACTAAAGGCCCATTTGCTACAGTTCCTTTTACAAGTATATCATGTTCACCTTTTTTTTTTTTTTGAGAGAGTCCCAAGCTGTTGGCCTAGGTAGAGTGCTGTGGCATCATAGCTCACAGCAACCTCCAACTCTTGGGCTCAAGCGAGCCTCTTGCCTCAGTTTTTTCTATTTTTAGTAGAGATGGGGTCTCACTTTAGCTCAGGCTGGTCTCAAACTCCTGAGCTCAAGCACCACCTGCTCAGCCTCCCAGAGTGCTAGGATTATAGGCATGAGCCACTGTACCCAGCTTGCTTTCTGACTTTCCACAAAAAATTAGAAGAGGAACTAACAGGCAAAAACACAGTTGGAAGTGACTGAACGGCGTCAGACTGTCAGAAATGTTGGCATTATCAGAGCAGAAATGTTTTAACTGTAATTAATATGCTAAAGGATTTACTGGAAAAAGTAGATAATATGTAAGAATAGGTGGCTAATGTATGCAGAAAGATGGAAATTTTAAGAAAGAATGAAAAAGAAATGGTAGAGATTAATAATGCTGTAAGAGAAATGAAGAATGCCTTTGATGAGTTCATCAGTAGACTGGACATGGCTGAGGAAAGACTCTCTGAGCTTGAGGATATTTCAATGGAAACTGCCCAAACTGAAAAGCAAAAAGAAAAAAGACTTAAAACAAAACTAGAGGGTGGCACCTATGGCTCAAGGAGTAGGGCGTGGGCCCCATATGCTGGAAGTGGTGGGTTCAAACCCAGCCCCAGCCAAAAACTGCAAAAAAAAAGAAACCTAGAATAGAATATCCAAGAACAGTGAGATAACTACAAAAGGTGTAACCTATGCTAATGGGAATACTAGAGAAAGAAGAGAGAGAAAAAGAAACAGAAGCAACATTTGAAGCAATCGTGATTAATAATTTCCTCCAAATTAATACCACACATAACACCAAGAAGCTCAGAGTACTAAGCAGGATAAACATCAAAAAGGCTCCACCTTTTGGTAGCTAGGCATATCATATTCAGACTTCAAAAAATCAAGGGAAAATTCTGAAAGAAACCAGAGGAAAAAGAAATACATATAGGCTCAGTGCCTGTAGCTCAAGCAGCTAAGGTGCTAGCCACATACACCAGAGCTGGTGGGTTCAAATCCAGCCTGGGCCTGCCAAAAAAAGAAAAAAACACTTATAAAGAAAATTGCATTTCCCAACAATACAAGTGTGTGTGGGGCAGATCAGAAGGATTGTTCAGCTGAGTTCTCCTAGAATGACTGGGGAAAAAGAGAGAACCCAGCTATACCTGGCACAGAAACATTACCCAGAGTCATAACTCAGGGAACACAGTGAGGAGATGGTGAGCTGGATACAGCATATGATCCAGTGTCGTGGAAACCTGATGAATTAGGCAAGTGACTGTGACCAGCTTGATTGTCTGGCCACCCACAGAGGCCCAGGAAGGGAGGAAGACTTTCTGGAATTTTCAATTATTGGGGGAAGCTGAATGTTGAGTGGAAAGCTTAGAAGAGTGGGTGGACTCAAACAGTATAAGCAACCAGATTTGAATGCCAGTTGGAGTGGACTTGCCATAAGTTTGGTATCTAGTGAGACAGCCATACTGAGAAGATCTCAGTGGCCAGGGGGCTGCCATTGTGGAAAGGTTATAAGGAGGTCTTAGCAGGGGCCTAAAGCATGGCTGTCCTAATTCCACCTGCCAGGATCAAAACTCCACTCTTGGAACAGGCTGAGGGATACCCATACCCCACAGGAACTGGAGTCAAGGGGAATTGTGAGACCTGCTCCTGATGGATTCTTGTGAGCTTTAAGATCCCAACCTGGCAGGGTCTGATTGCTGAGGAAACTATCAGGTGATCACTGAAGGCAACTAAGTTTGGAATAAGGACCATATAGGTTGTTGGCTGTGCTCTCTGTCTCCTAACAAAACCACAGCACAAAACCATATGGTGTCTCTAGGAGACACACCTAGCCTTGAAGGACAAATAAAGACTTAGGGTTAAGGAATAGAAAACAGTATTTCAAGCAAATGGAAATTTTAAAAAAGGAGGGGTTGCAATCTTATTTTTAGATACAAGCAGATTTAAAGCAACTAAAGTTAAGAAAGACAAAGATGGACACTTTATACTAGTTAAAGGAACAATTCAACAAGAAGACATTTCAATTTTAAATATTTATGCATCCAACTTAAATGCTACCAGATTCATGAAACAGACCTTGATGGGTCTGAGCAATATGATATCCCATAACACCATGATAGTTGGGGACTTTAACACTCCTCTGACAGAACTGGGCAGACCCCCTAAATAGAAATTAAAGATAAAGGACTTAAATATGACCCTAGAACAAATGGGTTTAATAGACATACAGAACACACCATCTCAAAGCTAAGGAATACACATTTTTCTCGTCAGCCCATGGTATGTACTCCAAAACCAACCACCTCCTAGGATACAACTCAAAACTCAGCAAAATTAAAAGAATAGAAATTGCACCTTCTATCTTCTCAGACCACGAGGCAATAAAGGTGGAACTCAACTCCAACAAAAACTTTCATCCTCACACAAAGACTTGGAAATTAAACAACTTTATGCTGAATGATAATTGGGTTCAGGAAGAGATAAAAGAGGAAATTGTTAAATGCCTCAAACATAACAATAATGAAGACACAAGTTAGTTATGCAAACCTGTGGGATACAGCAAAAGCAGTCTTAAGGCAGAAATCGATCACATTAGATGCCTATATTTGAAAAACAGAAAGAGAGCACATCAACACACACTCATGAACCATCTTATGGAATTGGAAAAAGAAAAACAATCTCAAACCCAGGAGAAGAAAAGAAATAACCAGAATTAAATCAGAGATTAATGAAATTGAAAACAAAAGAATCATTCAGAAAATTAATAAAACAAAAATTTGATTTCTCAAAAAATTAAATAAAATCAATAAGCCTTTAGCCAGATTAACTAGAAACAGAAAAGTAAAATCTCTAATCACCTCAATCAGAAACAATAAGGGAGAAATAACAACAGGTGCCACAGATATGAGAGATCATCTCTGAGTACTACAAGAAACTCTATGCTCAGAAATTTGACAATGTGGAGGAAATGGATCAATACCTGGAATCACACCCTCTCCCTAAACATAATCAAGAAGAAATAGATCTTTTTGAACAGACCAATTTCAAGAACTGAGATCAAAGAAACAATAAAAAATCTCCCAACAAAAATAATCCCTGGTCCAGATGGGTTCATACAGGATTCTCTCAAACCTTCAAAGAAGAGCTTATACCCATACTGCAGAATTTATTCCAAAAAATTAAAAAGGAAGGAATCTTCCCCAAGACGTTCTAAGAAGCAAACATCACCCTGATGCAGAAATCAGGAAAAGACCCAACTAAAAAGGAGAATTTCAGACCAATTTCACTAATGATTATAGATGCAAAAATTCTCAATAAAATCCCAGCTGGTAGATAACAGCTGCACATTATTTTTTATTATTTTTTATTTTTTTTATAACAGTTGCACATTAAAAAAAAATTATTCATCATGATCAAGTAGGTTTCATCCCAGGATGCAAGGCTTGTTTAACATATGTATGTCCATAAATGTAGTTCACCATATCAACAGAAGCAAAAACAAAGACCATATGATCCTCTTAATGGATGCAGAAAAAGCATTCGATAAAATTCAGCATCCTTTTCTAATTAGAACTCTGAAGAAAATAGGCATAGGTGGCACATTATTAAACTGATTGAAGCCATCTACAAGAAACCCACAACTAATATTATACTGAATGGAGTAAAACTGTGAAAGCTTTTCCACTTAGAACTGGCTGTCCTCTATCACCACTGCAATTCAGCATAGTGCTGGAAGTTCTAGCTAATACAATCAGGCAAGAGAAGGAAATAAAGGGCATGTAAATGGAGGCACAGGAGGTCAAACTCTCTCTTTGCCGATGATATAATCTTATAGTTAGAGAACCCTAAAGACTCAACCACAAGACTCCTGGAAGTGATCAAAAAATACAGTAATGTCTCAGGTTATAAAATCAATGTCCACAAATCAGAAGCCTTTGCATATGCCAATAATAACCAAGATGAGAAGCTAATTAAGGACACAATTCCCTTCACTGTAGCTTCAAAGAAAATGAAATACCTAGGAATATACCTAACTAAAGAGGTAAAGTACCTCTACAAAGAAAATTAAGAAACCCTAAGAAAAGAAATAGCAGAAGATATTAACAAATGGAAGAACATACCATGCTCATGTCTGGGAAGAATCAACATTGTTAAAATGTCTATACTTCCCAAAGCAATCTACAGATTTGATGCAATCCCCATTAAAATACCAACATCATACTTTCAGGATTTGAAAAAAAGAATTCTTTGTTTTGTATGTAACCAGAAAAAAAAAACCTGTATAACTAAGGCAATAAAAATAGTAATAAAAACAAAGCTGGGGACATCAGCCTACCAGACTTTAGGCTGTACTACAAGGCCATAGTGATTAAAACAGCATGGTATTGGCGCAAAAATAGAGACATAGATATCTGGAACTGAATAGAAAACCAGGAGATGAAACTAACATCCTACAGCCAACGAATCTTTGATAAACCAAACAGGAACAAACATAAATGGTGCTGGGAGAACTGGATAACCATATGTAAAAGACTGAAACTGGGCTCGGCGCCTGTGGCTCAATCGGCTAAGGTGCCAGCCACGTACACCTAAGGTGGCAGGTTCGAATCCCCAGCCCGGACCCGCCAAACAACAAGGATGGCTGCAACCAAAAAATGGCCGGGCATTGTGGTGGCCGCCTGTGGTCCCAGCTACTTGGGAGGCTGAGGCAGGACACTCCCTTGAGCTCAGGAGTTGGAGGTTGCTATGAGCTGTGATGCCATGGCACTCTACCCAAGGGGATAGCTTGAGGCTCTGTCTCAAAAAAAAAAAAATGCTGGCATGTATGTAGAGAGAAGGAAACACTTTTACACTGTTGGTGGGATTGCAAACTAATACAACCTTTTTGGAAGGAAGTATGGAGAATCCTCAGAGAACTCAAACTGGACCTCCCATTTGATCCTGCAATCCCATTATTGGGCATCTACCCAGAAAAAAAAAAAATCCTTTTATCATAAGGACATTTGCACTAGACTGTTAATTGCAGATCAATTTACAATCGCCAAAGTGTGGAAACAACCTAAATATCCACCAACCCAGGAATAGATTAACAAGCTGTGTGGTATATGTATACCATGGAATACTATTCAGCCACTAAAAAAGATGGAGACTTTACATCTTTTGTATTAACCTGGATGGAGTTGAAACACATTCTTCTTAGTAAAGCATCCCAAGAATGGAGAAGCAAGAATCCAATGGACTCAATTCTGATAGGAGGACAATTGATGACCTAGTACATGGTAGGGAGGGGGAATGGGGGAGCGGAGAGAGGAAAGGAGGAAGGGTGTCATGGTGTGTGACACACCTCTTGGGGGTGGGACATAATATAAGAGGGACTTTACCTAACAAATTCAATCAGTATAACCTAGTTCTCTGTACCCTCAATGAATCCCCAACAATAAAAAAAAAAGGTAAAAAAACAAAAACGAAAGCAATACAAGTGTGCCCACAGGGTGGTTCACACCTGTAATCCCAGCATTATGGGAGGCCAAAGTGGGTAGATAACCTAAGCTCAGGAGTTTGACAGCAGTCTGAGCAAGACTGAGACCCCGTCTCTACTAAAAAAAAAAAAAAAAAATGGCCAGGTGTTGTGACAGGAGCATGAGGTCCTAGCTACTCAGGAGGCTGAGGCAAGATGATCCACTTGAGCCCAAGAGTTTGAGGTTGCTGTGAACTATGAGCTATGATGCCATGGCACTCTACGCAAAGTGAGGCTCTGTCTCAACAAAATAAAATAAGCAAAAAGAGAATAGAGTAAAATATTTAAAGTTTTGAGAGATAAAAACTAACCTAGAATTCTGTGCCTTTCAAAATGTCCTCAAAAGTAAAAGAATCTTTCTCAATCAAACAAAAATTGAGAGAATGTGTTGCCTATAGCCCAGCTTTGCAAGAGATGTTAAGAGTTCTTCAGAGAGAAAGAAGATTATATTGATCAGAAACTCAAATTCACATATAGAAGAATATCAGTAAATAAAATAAGGGAAGGTAAAATAAAAACTTTTATAGTTCTTATTCTTGGCTCGGCGTCTGTGGCTCAATCGGCTAAGGCACCAGCCACGTATACCTAAGGTGGCGGGTTCGAATCCCCAGTCCGGGCCCGCCAAACAACAATCATGGCTGCAACCAAAATGGCCGGGCATTGTGGCGGGCGCCTGTGGTCCCAGCTACTTGGGAGGCTGAGGCAGGAGACTTGCTTGAGCCCAAGAGTTGGAGGTTGCTATGAGCTGTGATGCCATGGCACTCTACCCAGGGGGATAGCTTGAGGCTCCGTCTCAAAAACAAACAAACAAACAAACAAATCCAGCCCAGGCCGCCAAACAACAATGATGGCTGCAACCAAAAAAAAAAAGACACAAATGTCTATAGTTCTTATTCTTGATCTAATAGATAAAAGTTTGTTCAAAATAATAGTAGTAACAATGTATTCCATTATATTTGCTATGTGTGTGTATATATATATGCTTAGGACAGTTATGTATAAGTGAAATGAATGACAGCAATTATACAAGGGATGAGAGGGAGGAAGTAGGAATACTGTGTCATTATAAGGTCCTTGTGCTACCCATGACATGGTATAGTATAATTTGAAAATGCCCTTGGATTTGCTGTGAATGTATATTGCACACTCCAGAGCAACCTCCAAAAAAATTTTTTCGTATACTTGTTATGCTAACAAAGAGAAAATAGAATCATATGAAATACAAATTGTAATCACAAAAGTCAAAAAAAAACCATGGAAGACAAAAAATGGAACAAAGAACAAAGGGGAAAATAGAAAACAGTAACATAATAGATCCAGCTGCATCAATAATCACTTTAAATGTCAATGGTCTAAATACACCAGTTAAAAGACAGACCGTCAGAGTGGATCAGAAAGCGAGACTGAACTAGACATTGTCTATAAGAAATCTACTTTAGGCTCAGCACCTGTGGCTCAAGTGGCTAAGTTGCCAGCCACATACACCTAAGGTGGCAGGTTCGAATCCAGCCTAGGCCACCAAACAACAATGACAGCTGCAACCAAAAAATAGCTGGGCGTCGTGGTGGGCGCCTGTGGTCCCAGCTACTTGGGAGGCTGAGGCAGGAGACTCGCTTGAGCCCAGGAGTTGGAGGTTGCTGTGAGTTGTGATGCCATCGCACTCTACCCAGGGGGATAGCTTGAGGCTCTGTCTCAAAAAAAAAAAAAAGAAAGAAAGAAATCTACTTTAGTGCCTTTATATTTAGACATGTTCACAGTGAAGAGATGGAGAAAGATATACCATATATGTAGTATAAGAGACTAAACAAAATAGAGCAAAAGTAGCTATATTAATTTCAGACAAAACAGACTTCAAAACAAGGAAAGTTCTGAGGGATAACAAGGGGTATTACATACTGCTAAGGGGATCAACATTCAAAGAAGATATAATAATTCTTAATGTGTATGTACCTAACGACAGAGGGTCAGAAGACATAAGGTAAAAACCAATAGAACTACAAGGAAAAAGAAACAAATCCACTCTTACTGTTAGAGGCTTTAACAGCCCTGTATTAGAAATGGACAAATTCACTTGGCACCTGTGGCTCAAGTGGCTAAGGCGCCAGCCACATCCACCTAAGGTGGCAGGTTCGAATCCAGCCCGGGCCTGCCAAACAACAATGACGGCTGCAACAACAACAAAAAAAAAATAGCCAGGCATTGTGGCAGGCGCCTGTGGTCCCAGCTACGTGGGAGGCGGAGGCAGGAGACTCACTTGAGCCCAGGAGTTGGAGATTGCTATGAGCTGTGATGCCATAGCACTCTACCCAGGGAAACAGCTTGAGGCTCTGTCTCAAAAAAAAAAAAAAGAAAAGAAATGGACAAATCGAGGGCAGCGCCTGTGGCTCAAAGGAGTAGGGTGCCGGCCCCATATGCTGGAGGTGGTGAGTTCAAACCTAGCCCCAGTCAAAACCAAACAAACAACAACAACAAAAACCTAAAGACTAAAAAAAAAATAATAAATAATAATAGAAATGGACAAATCCAGAAATCAGCAGAAGATTAGTAAAGACATAGTTGAACTCGACCATATCATCAATCACCTGGGTAATATTGACATCTATAGATTACTTCACTCAACAACAGTAGATTGCATGTTCTTCTCAAGCTCACTGGGAACATTTACTAAGATAGACCACATTCTAGGCCAGTGGTTCTCAACCTTCCTAATACCGCAATGCATTTTCATTGTTACAAAGGGGTTGCAACCCACAGGTTGAGAACTGCTGCTCTAGGCCATAAAAAACACTCTTAACAAATTTAAAAGAATAGAAATCATACCATATGTGTTCTCAGACCACAATGGCATTAAATTAGAAATCAATAACAAGATAGCTAGAAGAAAATACTGAAATAATTGCAGATTAAACAACACACTTCTAAGTAACACGTGGGTCAAAGACAAAATCTCAAGAGAAATTTTAAGATATTTTAAACTAAATGAAAATACAACTTAAAAAATATGTGGGATGCAAAAAAGTAGAGCTTAGAAGGAAACTTACTACATTGAAGGCATATATGTAGTATATTATAAGAGACATATCATGGCAATAAGATTGATGGTAGCCATAAAGTCCACTCAAACATCTCTCCGGACCTACTTTTGTGTCACTTAGCAGTATAATGCAACCTGGCCTGGAGGTTACTGGGTCTCTAAGACAATATGACTTAAAAACCCTGATTGCCCCAAAGACAAGGACACTTCAACACAGATGCAACTTCATGAATCTTAAAACAAAACTTAACCACACAAGAACAGTTTAAACTCCTTTATGAAAAAAACACCTCCTGGCTCTGCGCCTGTGGCTCAAGTGGCTAAGGTGCTGGCCACATACACCTAAGGTGGCGGGTTCAAATCAGTCTGCGCCCGCCAAACAACAATGGTGGCTGCAACCAAAAAATAGCTGGGCATTGTGGTGGGCGCCTGTGGTCCCAGCTACTTGGGAGGCAGAGGCAGGAGACTCACTTAAGCCCAAGAGTTAGAGGTTGGTTGTGATGCCATAGCACTCTACCCAGGGCGACAGCTTGAGGCTCTGTCTCAAAAAAAAAAAGAAAGAAAGAAAGAAAGAAAGAAAAAAACACCTCCTAACTAACCTAGACTGTTAGTCCCACCTAGATTGGTGGGTGCCTGTGTGGTCCCAGCTACTTGGGAGGCAGAGGCAGGAGACTCACTTAAGCCCAAGAGCTGGAGGTTGGTTGTGATGCCATAACACTCAACCCAAGGTGACAACTTGAGGCTCTGTTTCAAAAAAAAAAAGAAAGAAAGAAAAAAACACCTCCTAACTAACCTAGACTGAATAGAGCTGTGAGCAAGGGGGATGAATCCCCCAAGCTCTGAGAATGGTTTTCAGACAGAGACTCTGCTAGTCAGGCAGTCATCTGATCCCTGACTGTATCTGGCGTAGGTCACTGATCTGCTCCTGCTGGCCATCTTTTAAGAGCACTGCCAGTGCCAGGTATTGTGGCTCATGCCTGTAATCCTAGCACTCTGGGACACCAAGGCAGGTGGATTGCTTGAGTTCACGAGTTGGAGACCAACTTGAGTAAAAGCAAGAACCCGTCTCTACTAAAAATAGAAAAACTGAGGCAAGAAGATAGCTCGAGCCAAAGAGTTAGAGGTTTCTGTGAGTTATGACACCAGGCACTCTACCAAGGGTGACAGCTTGTGACTCTGTCTCAAAAAAAAAAAAAGAAAAAAAGAAAGCACTGTCAGAATATACTTTCTGAAAATGGTACCTAACCTCATCTTTTTTTTTTTTTTTTTGATATGAAGTTTTACTCTGTCGCCTAGACTGGAGTGCAGTGGCCAATAGCTCACAGCAACCTCAAAATTGTGGGTTCAAGCAATCCTCCTGCCTCAGGCTTCTGCTGAATAGCTGGGCCAATAGGCACCCACCACAATGTCCAGCTAATTTTTCTATTTTTAGTAGACATAGGTTCTCACTCTTGCTCAGGCTGGTCTGGAATTCCTGAGCTCAAGTGATCCTCTTGCCTCAGCCTCCCAGAGTGCTGAGATTAGAAGTGTGAGCCACTGTGCCCAGTTTTGGTCACTCCCTAGTTTTAGCCCACAATAACCCAGGCTTTTTACCTGGTATCTAAGTACTAAGATAGTACTTTGGGTTTTTATTTTCTATACTCACACATTTGCATGGAGGTTGAGTGTGGGCACTGAGACAGTACAACATGAGTGTACTGAACTGTATACTTAAAAATGGTTAAGATGGTAAATTCTGTTATGTGTTTTATGCTACAATTAAAAAAAAAATTTTTTAAAGAGACAGGGTCTGGGCTCGGTGCCTGTGGCTCAATTGGCTAAGGCGCCAGCCACGTACACCTAAGGTGGCGGGTTCGAATCCCCAGCCCGGGCCTGCCAAACAAACAATGATGGCTGCAACCAAAAAATGGCCGGGCGTTGTGGCGGGCGTCTGTGGTCCCAGCTACTTGGGAGGCGGAGGCAGGAGACTCGCGTGAGCCCAGGAGTTGGAGGTTGCTGTGAGCTGTGATGCCATGGCACTCTACCCAGGGGGATAGCTTGAGGCTCTGTCTCAAAAAAAAAAAAAAAAAAGAGACAGGGTCTGGCTATATTGCCCAGGTGGGTTTTGAACTCATAGGCCCATGTGATCCTTCTGCTTCAGCCTCCTAAGTAGCTGGGATTACAGACATGTACCACTGCACCAAGCTATATTAATTGTTTAATTGGAAACAATAGCCTGAGTTCACATCTCAGGTTTACCACTCACTAGCTATGTGACCTTAGGCAAGTTACTTAACTCCTCTGTGCCTGTCTCCCAGTTTTCAAATGTAGATAATAATATTTAACAACTCATAGGCTTATTTATAAGAACTTGAAGAGCTAGTCCATGTAAGGCATTTTTAATAATGCCTCACATTGTAAATATTCAATGAAAGGTGGTACTCTATCCATCTATCCAGATATCACAGATAAGAATTACCATTAATTTATTTACTATTAAGTCAGGAAA
>CAUYQV010136977.1:0-32226 GCA_963574575.1 Galagoides demidoff
CTTATGCTGAATGATAGATGGGTCAAAGATGAGATCAAGAAGGAAATTACCAAATTTTCAGAACATAATGATAATAATTATGTTATCAGAACCTCTGTGATACCGCAAAGGCAGTCCTAAGAGGGAAACTTATAGCATTGCAAGCCTTCCTCAAGAGAACAGAAAGACAGGAAGCTAACAACTTAATGGGACATCTTAAGCAACTAGAAAAGGAAGAAAATTCCAATCCTAAACCCAGCAGAAGAAAAGAAATAACCAAAATTAGAGCAGAATTAAATG
This sequence comes from Galagoides demidoff, assembly GCA_963574575.1. Classification (NCBI taxonomy): domain Eukaryota; kingdom Metazoa; phylum Chordata; class Mammalia; order Primates; family Galagidae; genus Galagoides; species Galagoides demidoff. Next base: position 280 of record CAUYQV010136977.1, read on the forward strand.
AAATGGAAAACACAAGGATTATAGTACAGATCAATAAATCCAAAAGTTGGTTTTTTGAAAAGGTGAATAAAATAGATAATCCTTTGGCCAGCTTAACCAAGAAAAAAAGAGTAAAATCTCTAATCTCATCAATCTGAAATGGTAAAGATGAAATAACAATTGACCCCTTAGAAATTCAAAAAATCCTTAATGAATATTACAAGAAACTTTATTTCCAAAAATATGACAATCTGAAAGAAACCGACCAATACTTGGAAGTATGCCACCTCCCAAAACTCAGCCAGAATGAAGTGAAAATGTTGAACAGGCCTATATCAAGTTCTGAAATACCATCAACTATAAAAAGTCTCCCTAAAAAGAAAATCCCAGGACCAGATGGCTTCACATCAGAATTCTACCAAACCTTTAAAGAGGAACTAGTACCCATACTACACAACCATTTTCAAAATATAGAAAAAGACGGAATACTACCCAACACATTCTATGAAGCAAACATCACCTTGATACGCAAACCAGGAAAAGACCCAACAAGAAAAGAAATTATAGACCAATATCACTAATGAACACTGATGCAAAATATTCAACAAGATCCTAACCAACAGAATCCAGCAACACATCAAACAAATCAACACCACAACCAAGTGGGTTTTATCCCAGGATCTCAAGGATGGTTCAACATACGTAAATGTATAAATATAATTCATCACCTAAACAAATTAAAAAACAAAGACCATATGATTCTCTCAATTGATACAGAAAAAGCTTTTGAGAGTATCCAGCATCCCTTTATGATCAGAACACTTAAGAAAATTGGTATAGAAAGGACATTTCTTAGATTGATAGAGACCATCTACAGCAAACCTACAGCCAATATTCTATTGAATGGAGTTAAACTGAAATCATTTCCACTCAGATCAGGAAAAAGGCAAGGGTGCTCATTATCTCCATTGCTCTTTAACATATTGGAAGTTTTAGCCATTGCAATTATGGAAGAAAAGGCAATCAAGGGCGTCCATATAGGGTCAGAAGAGATTTAACTTTCAATTTTGCAGATGATATGATAGTATATCAGGAAAACACCAGGGATTCTACTACAAAACTCCTAGATGTGACCAAGGAATATAGCAGCATCTCAGGTTACAAAATCAACACTCATAAATCTGTAGCCTTTATATATACCAACAGCAGCCAAGCTGAAAAAGCAGTCAAAGACTCTATTCCGTTCACAGTAGTGCCAAAGAAGATGAAATATTTAGGAGTTTGCCTAATAAAGGATGTGAAAGATCTCTATAAAGAGAACTATGAAACTCTAAGGAAAGAAATAGCTGAAAATGTTAACAAATTGAAAAACATACCATGCTCATGGCTGGGAAGAAACAACATTGTTAAAATGTCCCTACTACTCAAAGCAATATATAATTTTAATGCAATCCCCATTAAAGCTCCACTGTCATATTTTAAAGATCTAGAAAAAATAATACTTCATTTTATATGGAATCAGAAAAAACCTTGAATAGCCAAGACATTACCCAGGAATAAAAACAAAGCAGGAGGAATCACGCTACGAGACCTCAGATTATTCTATAAATCCATAGTGATCAAAACAGCATGGTACTGGCACAAAAATAGAGACGTAGATGTATGGAACAGAATAAAGAGCCAACAGATGAATCCAACTACTTACTGGTTCTTGATCTTTGACAAACCAATTAAAAACATTGAGTGTGGAAAAGATTCCCTATTTAACAAATGGTGCTGGGTGAACTGGCTGGCAACCTGTAGAAGACTAAAACTGGACCCACACCTTTCACTGTTAACTAAGTTAGACTCTCACTGGATTAAAGATTTAAACTTAAGACATGAAACCATAAAAATACTAGAAGAAAGTGTAGGGAAAACACTTGAAGAAATAGGCCTGGGCGAACATTTTATGAGGAGGACACCCCGGGCAATTGAAGCAATATCAAAAATACACTATTGGGACCTGATCAAACTAAAGAGTTTCTGCACAGCCAAGAACACAGTAAGTAAGGCAAGCAGACAGCCATCAGAATGGGAAAAGATTTTCACAGGTAACGTCTCTGACAAAGGTTTAATAACCAGGATCCATAGAGAACTTAAATGTATTAGCAAGAAGAAAACGAGTGATCCCATCTCAAGGTGGGCAAGGGATTTGAAGAGAAATTTCTCTAAAGAAGATCAGCTCTTAGCCCAAAAAATATGGGGAGAGGGTGAGGAAGGGGAGGGGAGAAGGGCGGATGGGTGGTGGGAGGGTGACCGGAAAGATCACCTATGTATCTGTCTAACAAGGGTACAAGTGAACTTTTCTAGAACTAGAATATAACTGTTTTGATACAATGATCAAGCAAATGACATGAAATTTATGTTAACCAGCTTGATGAAAGTGTTTCAAATTGTATATGAAAGCAGCACAATGTACCCCATGTTTGCATTAATGTATACAGCTATCAATTAATAAAAAAAAAAATGAATGGATGAAAAAGTATCCAATGCACTCAGCCCTACTATAAAACCAATTTATAAACTCCCACACTTTCATATGAAAGTTATAACCTGACTATAACCCAAGAAGGGGAAAGAGGAGAGGAGGGGAGTGAAGAGGAGGGAGGAGGATGGGTGGAGGGAGGGATCAGTGGAACCACACCTACAGTGCATTTTATGGGAGTACAGGTTAAATCTACTAAGTGTAGAATATAAATATCTTAGCACAATAACTGGGAAAGTACTGTGAAGGCTATGTTGACCAGTTTGATGGAAGTATTTTGAGTTGTGTATAAAGCCAGCAATTGTACCCCATAATTACATGAATGTACACAGCTATGATTTAATTAAAAAAAGATATTTTGTCTAAGTGACCAAACATATTAATTTTAAATAAAATATTACCTCTCTAATAAATATGCAATTAGCCCCTCCATCCTTATTAAACATGTATGCTATATTATTTACCTGAAAAGTTGGAATTATCCCAAAACTCTCCATGTAATTACATAATTAGGTGATTTCTTTAAATGAGGATCAAACTCTCAAACAGAAAATATTTGTTTATCATGCCAATATATAACCAAAGTGTAGACATTCCAATAAAATTCTGGCCAAAACATATTAAATATGCTGAAAACACACAAGAGATGTCATTTAGGCTTTAGTTTAATGAGAATTTGGTAAACATTACATCAACTAACTTTATTAGCAAAAAGACTCGCCTAGTACTGGATAAATCAAAACCATTATATAGTTGGAGATGAAGTAAAAATAAATCTCTTCTCGAAAGCATAAAAACATTAGATCAACCTAAAGCGTTTATATTTATTTTAGAATTGGGTTGAACTTTGAAAGTATTTTCTAATCGAGATGGACATAGTCAAAGAATTCTCATTCTCTCAAGCTGAAATGATGTCTATTTTTTCAAGCATGAAAAATGGGATTATCCATAATACTTTAGTTATACTCTGTTTTCTAATATATCTAGCCAAAGATTGCTTTGTGGATAAATGTTCACTTATTTTATGAAAGATGCTCCCTTTAAAAAAAAATCACTTTTGAATTAACATTATAGATGGATACCATTGTGGTTTGTTTTTCAAAAATCTACGTTTTTATAAAGACTAAAAACAAAGCACCAGGCTAACAATAGATGCCTCTCGCACTAAACGGCAGTCCATATGCTGCTGTCTTCTATGGTTTAAATACATTCCCTGTTCTTTTCACCCTAAATTCATTTGGCTTGAGTTGTTGATCAAAGAAAGTTATGCATGAGAGACCATTCTGTTCAGGAGTGAGGGTCTGTCATGCCCTGAAACATCCCTGTGATTTATAATACATGAACTCTGTGTGAAAAGAGGTAAATAAATTACAGCAATTTGAAAACAGAGGGGGAACATGCTGTGTATACAATTTATTGGTCACACAGCTATGGATATTATATTCAAATCCCACTTTAATGTATAAAAATATTTGGATGACGTGGGAAGAAAACTGTACTAAATATATGTAGCAGTAAACACACGTCAAATATAATCACACCATAGAAATAATGTTGCTGTTCCTGTGCCTTTTGGAAATGAATTTGATGCTTCAGAGTTCTCATTGGTGTAATTAAGTAGACTGGTTCTTTGTTGATATTTTCATGCTTATCTTTGATTACTGCAGCAGATTTGCAGTTCAGCACGAACTTTAAGCTAAACTGGAAAATGTTTAAATCACACCTATAACAAGGAGAGAGAGACCAGCTACTCTTCTACAACAGATTAAAAGAATGGGTCTCTCCCCTCCTTCTCAGGAAAGAAAATGAAAAGCTAAGCAAAAAAAAAAAAACAACAGAAATTACTGGTATAATTTTGCAGGTCCTTGTAAATGAAGGTGGCATGATGACTTAAAAGTTGTTTTCTGAATAATTTTAAATGAGAACTCAGACAAACTCACTGCCATAAGTACACGTAAAATTTTATTTCAAGCTAAATACACATAAATTATCTTTGGATTGCTTGTAATTTGGGATAACCTTGTGCACTCTGCCTTTCCATTACTATGGAAAATTGTGTCATTTCAGACAGTAAATTAAAACTCATTAGGAATGCTTGTAATAAATGTGAGAAACTGAAGGGTTTGCACATACTGTTAAATTAAAATATTGTCTCCAAAATTTAATTGTTTCCATCATTCTTATGAGTTGGTTCACATTTTTCCAAAGAAGATCTAAAGTAGTTTATTTAAAAATACCATCAAGCTAAAAAGTAAATAATTTTGAAAAGTTGGAGGAAGAGAAAATGAAGGTAGAAAACTAAGCTAAATGGAAGGTCTTATGTATAATTTCTAGAACCATGTTGTGTCCTTGACTCTCTGAGCTTCCTTGCATCCAAAACAAAAAGTTTACCCATCTACTCAGGAGGATAAATTTTCCAAATTCTGAAAAAATTCCTTCCTTGGGTCTTTTATCAAGGAACACTGTGGGATCAAATGGCAGGTCTATTTTTAGTTCTCTGAGTGTTCTCCAGAGAGGGGGTTGGGTGGATGGGTGGAGGGAGGGTGATTGTTGGGGTCACCTCTATGGTTTATCTTACAAGGGTATAAGTGAATCTTTCTAAAAGCAGAGTATGAATGTCTTAATAACGAAGAAAATGACATGAAGGCTATGTTAACCAGTTTGATGAAAATATTTTAAATTGTATATGAAAACACCACACTGTACCCCATAATTGCATTAATGTACATAGCTATGATTTAATAAAAAAAAAAGAGGGACACTGGGCTATAACGACAACTCTACAATGTCACAAAAGTCCTATTTTGGCAACATTTTCAACAAAAACCTATGCTACGATGTCAAAGTGCCATTCGGTAAAAGAATTCTTCCTAAGGACAAGTTTATGTCATCCTAGAAGTAACTTTTTTTTTTGCAGTTTTTGGCTGGGGCTGGGTTTGAACCCACCACCTCTAACATATGGGACTAGCGCCCTACTCCTTTGAGCCACAGGTGCTGCTCCATCCTAGAAGTAACTTTTAATTGATTGGATTGATTTAAAGATGAATTGTCAACTATCAATAATTAATAGATTACATATCTTTTAGGCAAGCCTCATAAGATCACAACCAAATGTCTTAAGAATAGGAAAGAGATAGCTCAAGATTATATTCCCTAGGTGAAACCTGGAGTGTAAGCATTCCCCAGGCCAATTAAAAGGAAATCCATGTGCTTTAAAAATCAGATAAAGAGCATGGACAATTTTCATCATTCTCTTTAAAAAATGGAAGATTTCTGACTCAAATGGGTAGAAAACAGCCACCCAACTTCAAACAAGTGCCATCTGACCTTATTGTATCAATTCTTAAGGATTTCCATTATGAATTCTAACTCATATATACCCACCATGCAAAAGAAACTATGTCAGATACCTTAAATCTGCAGACGTGCAAAACAAAATCATGATATTTTCAATAGCCCTTTCTGACATCCCAGCACTTGGGAATTTCTCTTTCTATGTTTCCTAGGTCTTTGAGCCTTGCCTATCATAGCATTCATCACACGGTATTATAAATGTTTGACCACTTCCCTGTTTGCACTCCATGCAGGAACTATGCCTGCCACCTCCCTTTTATATCCTCAGTGCTTGCCACATCCCTGACACACTGTAGGCACTCAGTAAATATCTGTCAAATGAATGAATGAATATTCCTAGGGCTAATTATAAGAATTAGAGGGAAATTAATGTAATGCTTATAGTAAGTATCAATAAATGTTTCCTTTCAAGTTCTCAACGATGGAAATACAGAGAAGCTGTAAACAAAAAGCTTTTCAAGGACTTTGGAAGGAAGACGGGCAGAATTACAACCAAATATCTCAGGTCTTCCCCCAGTGTTTTGTCCAAATGTTTGTTACCCCAGTACTATGTAGAGCTTTGGATTCAGACCTTGGTCTGAACCAAACGTGGCTTGGTCACTAATTAATAAAGAATTAAATTTCTTTAGCATTTTCTCTTCTGTAAAATGTGAATAATATTGGTAACTATTTGTTTGGGTTATTTTAAGAAAAATAAATAAGATAGTGCTTACACGGTGCTTGAAACACAGCACATCCCAAATGAAACTTTATTATTGTCATCTGGTCCCCTATTGACATAGCTATTGCTACCCCTACCACTTCCCAGATTGTCTTTTTCTTTCCCGCAATCTCTGACTCGAGTATATCATGACAATTCAATCAGGAACCATGAGTGCAGAGATGGTTTAAACATATAAATCTATTTTTCTTAGAAGTGGGAGCTTTGATGTTTGGATTGGGGGAATAAAAACCTAAAGGGATTATAATTGCTGAGCTTCCACTCATAAAGATGGAGTAGGAATAAGCAAAAGGTAAAGGAATTATAAAAAGAATAGCCCTCGGGAATTTCCTCCCCACATCTGAGTTTTCCATGGACTCATTTTGCCTGTTACTCTTTGTTCTTCTCCTTTAAAAATACACAGACAATGAAATTCTGTTTTTTCTTGAAAACCATGTACCCACACTTAAGTGGTTTTTCTGTATAAAATTCATTGCAAAGATACATTCACTGTCTTTAAAAAATAAAATAGAAACAAAGAGCAAAGCATTTTAAGTATTAATAAAGGGCTAGTTTGAATAATTAATTTGTCCATTCCATGTCATCAGAAATTTATTTATTCCAGAAATCATGGTACACCTGAATTATTTCATCCCTGTTGTTTTTATCTATTATGGGCTATAAAATCTGTCTCATACTGCTGCAACTATTTCTGTATGATTCAGAATGTCTTAGAACATATGTAGAATCAAGAGTTTGTGTTTAACCTCAGGTTTAATATGTGGAGCCAACGTCCCAGTATGGTGAGGAGGGGCACCAGGTTAGGTGACTCTGTGGTAATTGAGGGCCAGACCAGTGACTACCCTCACAGGACCCAGAATGGTGTCTACCATGTACTTGGTCAAACCTTTCATTTTATAAATGGGGAAGCTAAAATTTTTTTGTGAGGTGACTTGCCTTAACTTACGTAACTGATTAGTTTGCAGAATTAGGTGTTGTAGGCAGCTCCCTCTGGTCCTTGCCTCCTGAGTATTTATGTCCTTGTGAAATTTCTACCTTTTGAGGACAAGCTGGACCTAGTGACTTGCTTTTAGAATAAAATATTGCAAGAGTGATAGGATGTGACTACTGAGAGTAGGTTACAAAAAGACTCTGTCTTACTAATGCTCTCTTACGCACCACTCTTATTCTCTCACTTGACTTTGATGGGAGCCAGATGTCAGGTTGTGAATTCCCAATGGAGGGGCCTGTTGAGAAGCAACTGACAAAAGTCTCTGACCAACAGTCAGTGAGAAACTGAGGCCTTCAATTCAACAGCTTGCAAGAAATTGAAGCTTACTAACAACCACATCAATGATTTTGGAAGCAGATCCTCCTTCAATCAAGCTTTCAGATGAGACCATGATCCTGACTAACACTTTGACCATGAGTCCAAGAACTCAGCTAAGCTATGTATGGATCCCTTACCAGCAGAAACTGTGAGATCACAAGTTGCTAAATTTTAGAATAATTTGCAAAGTAGCCATGGATGACTAAAGCTTCAGGATTTGGACCAAGTGCTTTTCTGCCTCACCACAGACAACTTTTCTGATGCTGCTTTTAAAGGATCCTTTGAGAACTATTTTCCTGGTTACTTCCACTTTTCTACATATTTCCTATTTATTTTAAAACCTTTTTGTGACGTCAATCTGTGTTTTACTACTAAAAAAGTTTTTTATTTCTTTTACTTCTATTGGCAAAGTTCAGGAAAGGTTCTGTACTCTCAATTATAGACAATCTAAGCAAGGCATGGTAACCCAAAATGTGTATCCAGGGACTATTTTATTAGATACATATCGGATATATCTATTTTTAGAGCTCCATAAAGACTTGAATAAGCTGAAAAACAAGAAATAGAAAAGAACTAACAGTTCACCCGTGAGGTATACACCTCCTTTCCCATTTTCCCTAAATGCTATACTGTTCACTTTATGTTTTATCCAGACCTTGCATTTAGTCTGGTGGTTTGAAGCTTTTAGGTAGAGATTCTGGGTTTCCTTTCATTGATTTGGTATCTAACCTTGGGCAAATTACTTAGCCTTGCTGTAACTTTTTTCTTCTTGTAAGTAAAAGTAATATGTCTTGAGCAAGAATTTAAAAATTAATGAGAAAAAAATTATTATTTAAAAATAGTATTTCTACTGTTCACACAAAAAATTAAAAGAATTTTATCAGTCACCCTTATTGATTTCACTATCTTATATTTGTACAGAAAAACTGTATAGTCAATGAAGTAGTTTTATCTATTTTTTATTCTTTACTTTTTATGAAGTATTACTACTGTGGTTATAGTTTCATTCAATTACAAAATCAACAGACGTCCCTACTAAATAGTTTATAAAGATAATAAGATTATTTTGTCCATGTGGTTTATATGCATTTACTACTTTACGACATAAAATGCATAAACACAGATTTATCACTGGCTGTAATGTACCAATAAGTTACATCAATTAAGAATTCAGAATATGATTAGATCATGCTAGAGTTTGATCAAGGTTATTCCAGAAAAAAATGTTAGCCTATTATTTAATATTAATAAACAATAGTGTTTTTTAAAATGAATTGTTCAAGTATTTTCAAAGTGTCCTACTTCCTACCTCCATCCTATTTTCTAGAAAAGTAAAGATGGAGGGAATAAATGAAGTTGGATTGCTGTGAAAAGATGTAAGAATAGATTAGAATTAGATTAAAAATACTTTCAACTAGCAAAGTTTAAAAAGAACCCTTCCAATAATATACCGAATGCATTGGATTACAATATAACTGATTACATGAAATAGAGTCACAATACAAGTTTACTTTGTCTCCCTCTGCCCCTTTAAAATGTAGTTAGTAGAAACAGTCTTTTCTCTGCTCTGACTCTTGTGACTTTTCAGGTTTGTCTTGGGTAATAGAACAACCTACAGTCACTGTAACTCAAAAGCACAGTCTCAAATCAGGCCAAAGTTTCCATGCTCTAGTAATAAGCAAACTTCATACTTGACTTAAATAAAAACTTTCCTCTTTCCAGATGGGGCCTGCTGTGGGCTTCTCATTACTACAGAGAAGGAGATATGGTTCTTCCCTCTTTCTTCTCACTTTATCCCCAGTGGCAGCTGTTTCTGTCCCAGCCAGAGGCAGAGAAAATAAAAGGAAGCGAAGTAAAGAAAGTTCTAACCTGACTAGGGCTGTTAGAACCTGGCTTTGTGCTCTCTGGGCTATAGTTGTCAAAGCTGACCTTGTCTCCTAGGTTCTTCCAAGTCCCCCGGGTTTCCCTGGGGCCAAGGCCCCAGTGCAGGCAGAATACAGGGTGACTTTTTAAACCACTTGTCCCTGACATTTATTTTATTTCTCCCCTGATAAGATACCCCACATCTCTTACTTTTGGAAACCCCACCTGGAAATCTTCCTTACTGAGAAGGATCCCCTATCAGAAGGGACTAACAATCAAGTTGAGGTCCCCATCTACTCACTGATATTCTATCGCATTTAATTTGATATTGGAAGTTCACATTGTGCACTCTATTAGGCAGCCCTCACTCTGTGGTCACAAGCCCTTACCATGAGTAGGCTCCACCAGGCCCCATGACTGCAGGGATTACATCCACGCTTCTCCACTATTCCATAGCAGCCCCTTACTATGCTTGGTATGCAGAGAGAAAGCTCTCCTACCCTTCCCTTTGTCAGAGGACCTCACAGCATGATTTCCTCTGTACAAATTTTCTGCATGAAATCTTCTCTTTCTTCACTAACTAAAACCTTTTTATTACCCTGAAATGGATGTGGGCCAAGAGCCATGAAGCCATTTTTAAGCTAGTTCTTCGGAAGACATTGCATACTCACTTTAGAAAATCATATCAATTACAACTTGCTTTATCATCAAAATCCCCACTTCAACATACCTGATAGAATGAGCTGAACTGTGATGGAAAAACGGAAGGCAGGCCAATAGATCCATGATTCTATAAAACCCAGATATTTTCACATGCCCTCAGACATTGAAAGCCTATGGAGAAAACACACATTGAAAAAGACATGAGGTTAGTACACACTTCTTTGAGCCCATTACAAGATAAATGTAAAAATGCCCCCCTTCAGATACCAAAGTGCAGCCCAGGTCAAAAATCTTATGGCTAAGGTATAAATTCCAGAAAACATTATTTTTAACATACAGACAACAAGCTTAAAAGAGTGTGGCTGAGCAGAGCAGTGAGAAATAGAGGACATGTCTGAACACATGTAAGAGAAAACTGTAAAATGTGTCTGACAATAAGGATTTTTAATTATAACAACTGTATTACATGCATTAGGTGCTTGCAGACTCATTGCTGAGGAATACATCACTTGGGACATCATTTTAAGGCCAATTTAAATAATCACAAATGCGTACTTTAATGTTCCAGTTATCTGCTGCTAGAGAATAAACCATCCCCAAACTCAGTGGTTTAGAACCACAACCATTTCTTCTGTGATCTAGGCTGGGTTCAGTTGGGTGGTTCTTCTTCTGGTCTCATTTGGCATCACTCATGTGGCTCCAGATATCTGGGGTCCCTGGTTGTGGCTGAAAATTCAAGATGGCTTTATTCACATGTCTGCCACCTTGAGTAGAATGGCTGGAACAGCAAGGAATACACTGAGTTCTCAGTCCCTCTCAAGCAGAGTAACCAGAACTCCTTATATAGTAGTTTAGTGCTCCAAGAAAATGCATTTGGAAGCTGCCAGGTTCCTGAAGACCTACACAAACAACTGGCACAGCCTCACTTTTTTTCTTTCCTTACATTTCCTAAAACAAGATGTTTCAGGTTAATCTTATTTTTTCCCTGTCCCAACCCTGGAACCAGACATTTGTCTAAGGAGCCCTGTTTGCTTTTAGTGGAAAGCCTATTTAGAAATGAAGATGTGCTCAGTAGGTATTCCCATTGTTACAAGGGTACTTGTTTGGGGTTTTGGGTTCTTTTTTTTTTTTCAATTGTTAGGGATTCACTCAGTGTACAAAGAACCAGGTTACACCGAATGCAATTGTTAGGTAATGCCCCTCTAATAACTGTGTCCCATCCCCAAGAGGTGTGTCACACCCTGTGACCCCCTACCACCACTTCCCTCCTTCCCTCTTCCTTTGCTCCGCTTCCCCCACTGCCCATCATGTACTAGGTCATCAATTGTCCTCATATCAGAATCAAGTACATAGAACTCTTGCTTCTCCATTCTTGTGAGGCTTTACTAAGAAAAATGTGTTCTACTTCCATCCAGGTTAATATAAAAGATATAAACTCTCCATCTTTATTAGTGGCTGAATAGTATTCCATGGTATACACATACCACAGCTTGTTAATCCATTCCTGGGTTGGTGGGCATTTAGGCCATTTCCACATTTTGGTGATTATAAATTGAGCTGCAATAAACAGATTCTATTGGTTGGTTAATGCAAGTCACAGATCCAACTGAGGTTCGTGAGGGTGGGAAATAGACTTTACCTCTAAATGAGAAGAGCTGCAAAGACTCTGTGGCCATCTTTAATTGACCACCTGAGATTTTATAGAACATGGTACACTTTTGTCATCTCTAGAGAATGTACCATCAGTGTTGATGAAGACTCTGTCTCAAATGCTGATCAACTTCTGATCTCAAAAAATCAATGTAGCAATATTTATACATAAAAGGGAGAGAGACTTCATACAGAGAGATTGTTGACAATGCATAAAGCCTAGGAAAAAAGTGAAATACACACACAAGGAATGCACTAGAGGAGATGAAACTGGGCCTTTTTAGCCATCTCTCACTTTACATGTCATATATTTATCATCAAATATTATAATCTCTTTCATCCTAGTAAACAGTACTCCACTAGATCCCTAATTGCTCATTAATTCCTTCTTCCTTCCCTCTATACACTTACTCAACACACGTTTTTAAGTAGCTTTTATGTGACAGGCATTGTGCTAGACCCCAGTGGAATAAAAATAAACAACACATAATCATTTCTTTCAAGAAACTCACAAACCTGTAATTACAACAAAAGTTTCAGGAGTGATGTTACAGAGATAGAGAGGGCTCTTAGTTCAGCCTCTACAAGGGCATGAAGTTAAATGAGAGTCTTAGAGAGAGGAGCCAGTCTTGAGAGATGAGTAGGAGTTTACTGGGTACGTCGAACTTATATAAAATCACAGAAGCAAGAAATAATTTTAGTGCTCAGAAAAATGAGAATAGTCTGATGGGAAAGGAGAAGATAGTAGGTGTAGAAAATAAATAGATAATAAAGCTAGAGATATAAGCAGGACTTTGTATGCCATCGTAAGGATTCTGTATTTTAATCAGTATAGATAGGGAAGATTGAATAAAAAGACGCTGAAGCAAAAGAAAAACTTTCAGGTAACTTCATTTCTTAAGGTCTTTTGCTCAAGCACCATCAGTCCTATGTCTCCCTATAATGAATAACACTACAAGACAGCTAAAGCATTAAATGATATTTAATAATATTATGTAATTACTGCTCTTGAAATCTTTTCTAAAATCTGGTTTTTACATGATAGAGGTGCTATGGATATACACACACAGTGGCCTAGCATGTGGGGTCCCCGGATGCAGTTAGTAGGATTGGTAGTGCCCCACATAGAACCAGAATTGGTTCAAAGGAGGTAAACAAAGTGGAAGAAGCAAAGAAAATAGAGAGAAGGAAATGTGACATGCCTCAATGTCAAAGGCATAAAAACCCAATTCCTTTGTTCTACTCAATGAAATACAAGACAGTTGTTTATCATCCCTGCAGAACAAACATAATGTGTGCAATCCAGGCAGTCGACCGGCAATCAGGAGGGCAATTCATAAAGACTACATTTCTATTTACATGAATTAACTTCAGTTGTATCCATTGTCTACCAACTATGTCCAGGCACATTAGTTGACATTAGACATAAGTGACGAATGAAACAAACTTTCTGCTCTTTTGGTGCTTATCATCTCCTTCCCAATGAGTATCTGATGGAAAACTTAATGATTCATTGCCAAAGACCCCACTTTCTTATTATTAAAGTAAGAGAGGAGGAACAGGATTTTGCCTGGGAAACTTAAGAATTAATCAAACACTCATCATCACTCAGCTTGGCTAAATTGTTAATAGGACTTCCACATTGTTATCAGGAAGAATTTCTTCTTTCTCTGGAATGGAAAGCAAGAACTTGATATGAGATAGAGCCAAGAGAAAGTATTAAGACAGGAATGGAATAAGCTGAGAAGTAGGGCTTCTCTTCTGTTTTCTACAGAAGGCATTTCTCTCTGTGTATTATTATGGACTTGCCTGAAGTGTACAATGAAAAGATAAATAGGATCATGAGGAATGTATCCCTCTTGAGCGCATAGACTTTCATAGAAATTCAATACTATAAATGTTCTTAATCTAGGAAGTCCACAATTCTTCCCACTGCAAATAGGAGTTAGATCCTAGTTCCTAGTGTTTTCTGGAACTTAGTACCTGATTTAGGTTCATCTCACTGCCAGCACCTATTTGCCCACTGATTAAAGGTTGACTTTAGGGTAATTGTTATGAAGAAAATCATTCACTCTTAACTGTCCAAACTTCAGAACTTCAATGTTGAACAGTTTGAGCTGATGTTTTTTTAGACAGAGGTCGTGGGGACATGCTACTTCATTTGTTGAAAGCTTAATGTCAACAGCATCAATAAATATAATATAGTGAAGGACAAAATAAACTGAAAGATCAAAAGATCCCCCTCAGTCTTTCATATCTCAGTGAAGATTTGGGGGCTACACGTCCCCCTGAAAATTCTAATTCCCATTCTCCTCTGCCCAGTTTGGCCCACTTGGTCTGGACAGTGGGCTATTTGGCTACTTCTCCACCAAGCATCAAATATTAACAATCTATTCATTTTAAAGAATTGGGTGATACAATGAGAATTTAACTACTTTGCAAAAATCAATTAAAATAAGACCCACTAAAGACATTTTATACGATTTTCATTTCTGTCCCCAAACTCTTTAATCTGTCTAATTTAGTATAAAACTCCAGGCTGGAAGCCAAACTTGTAATTTGGAAGTAAGATGGGCTTTTCAATTTAAGTCTCCCCCCTTCCTCCTCCTTTTTATTACAGCCCAATGCAGCATGCTGTTTTAAGATTCTGTGGATTATAAACATTTATGTCCAATCCTCTTTTAAAATTACTATTTTCCAGACTTTAAGAGGCTAGACCTATTAAAAAGTTTAAAATTTCCTAAGTCTTAGTTTAGGAGGAAGAGCAAAAATGGTTTCTACTATTCAACCTTTTGTATGTACAAATTCAAGGTTCTGTTTTTACAGAAGAACCTTTTTTCCAAATTTATTTCCAGCTACTTTTGTTTTCCTTGAGGGACCTTTGAAACACTATATTGCTACTTTTCATGTTTTTTATTTGCCCTCTGAAACAATAAAAGCTCAAAGGTTCATAAATATGCATTCTGTAAATGTATTATGCTGACAAAGTGTTGCTCAGATAGCTGTTTTTGCCTTTGGGGAATGGATAAGTTTACAGCATGCTTAAACAACATGGTAAGGTGGAAAGAGAGAAAAGAAAAAAGAAGGAGAACGGAGGAAACAGTAAAAAAAGGAGAAAGAGAGAAAACTGGAGATAAACAAAAAAGGAGCAGAAATGGGGAACATTTAAGAATCACACCTACCAATGAGGGGCAAATGGAGCACACGGCGAATGAAGGATATGAAAGGAAATTAAAGACAAGTGGGCAGCCATATTTTGTAAATGTTTATAATGTCAAGAAAAAGAGAGAGAGATTTGTGGCGTTTTTCTAATGAGACATTTAGTTATTTCATCCCTGAAAGTGGTTTGAATTGAACAACATGAAACATCTATATTCTAATTTATGTCATGTTTTTCTTTAAATAAAATATGAACACAAGGTTTTTGCCCTTATTAATTCAAATTCCCTCTGGACTTAATCCTATTCTGCTCCATTCAGCTCAAATTAGATAAACCCTGGGTCTGATGATTACCCAGATGCAGGGAAGGGAGAGAATAACACATTTCCATGGCAGAGTGAAAACCCATAAACACACAAATCTCGAGTGAACTGTTAATGAGCATAAATGCAGGGATTAGTGAACTGAAGTTTTGATTGGGAGTGAGTTTGTCAGGTGTAGAAATGATTATTGGTTAACCTTATGTTGACCAGTTTCCTTTCTCTTGAAAAATTAGCTGTGAAATTCAGAATATTCCTTACATTTTTTGAAATAAAAATTAATGCTCTAGGCCAAAAATAGCAAAAAAAAATGGAAAAAGTAAACCAAATACATTGCAGATAAGTATCTTAATAGTGCAATAAATCACTGAGGAAGAAATTGACAAACGTTTGAGATACACTAACATATTGGTTAGTCTCTCTAATCTATCAGTAATTAATATCAATTATGCCACGGACATTTTTGCTAATCTCAGTGAAAGTATTGAAGAGTAATGAAGTTTTCTCAACTTGGATTTTTTTAAACAATTAAGTAGTTGGTGTAAAAGTTCTCTCTCAGAACTTTTACACCAACTACTAGATAGTCATCTATCCCAATGACCCGTCTCGGTGTCATCTATCTCCTCTGTGGAATTCTCCACCCCTGTGAGCCGGTGGAAGGCTCCTCCCAATCTCCTGCCTCAGTCTTGTCCCTTCCTTCAAGATTTCCTCAAAATCCCACAATTAGGAAGTCAAAATATTTTTTAGACTTTACAAATGTTATTGTTTGGTTTCTGTTGCTGTTGTATTTGTCCCGTGGCCACAGACAGTTTGACATTATCTTTGGCTGGTTTTGAATTTTTAATTACATAGAGATGACAGCATTACGCATAAGAGTTTGGAGAGAGACACATTCACAAGGCAATGGGAAGGGCTTTATTCTGCCCCAGAGGAGCAGAATTACAGAGCACAGAGGCGGTGATATTGGAAATGGTCTTGCAGGCAAAGAAGTAGAGTAGAGGCATAAACAAAGGCACCAAGACATAAAAATATGTTCAGGAAATTGTGTAGGGCTTAAGACAGAAAGATAATACATTTAAAGGAATGAGGAGCAGGGAAGACAAGGCAAGGAAGGCAGAGAAGAGGCCACTGCTGGCCCCTCACTGCATGTGGACTGTGACTTAATTAGGCCAATGACTTTCAAATTTTGATCATACTTTTTTTTTTTTATTGAGGTAGCATCTCAGCCTCTCTTTGTCACCTGTCACAATGGCTCAATCACTCACTGCAGCCTTGTACTCTTGGGTTTAAGTGAGCCTCCTACCTTAGTCTCCTGAGTAGTAGCTTGAACTACAGGTGTGCACCACCAAGCCTGGCCAATTTTTCTTAAAATTTTTTTTGTAGAGACAGAGTCTCATTTTGTTCACAGGCTGGTCTTGAACTCCTAACCTTAAGCCACTCAACTACCTTGGCCAAAGTGCTGACAGGATAGGCATGAGCTACTACAACCAGCCTAATCCTACTTTCTCTATTTAGCCAAGTACAAATATACATATAATAATTAAAATGAAGCTTTCACATAACAAAACTTACCCCAGAAGTTTGTGAAACTGATATAGTATATCCTACTTAGTGCTATTCTAGTTCATTTTTTTCTGTTTTTCCTTTCCATATTTTCTATTTATTATACTTACAGGTCCGTGAAGATCTGTATCAATTAAAGGAAAAATTAACAAAATTCTCACTTGAGGCTAAAGGAGAGACACTAGACATTCAAAGTCTTGAAACAGCAATCCACAGCACTAAAATGGGGTTAAAAGAAAGTAGAACTTTAAGTATTAAATAAAATACTATAAAGAGACACAAAAGCATGTAAAGGGAAAGAATTGTGACAGGACCCTGTGTAATTCTTTAACAGGTTGGATTTATTTAGGGCAGTCATTAGTATTCTTATTTTTGTTGGTTTTTAAAATGACAGTGATAATTGGTAACTGATTGGTCATAGTTCACAAATCATTTAAGTGGATTAAATGTAAGATTATGCCATGGCAACTCCTAAAATGTGGTTGGATAAAAATAATTTAGAGTTTAAAATATAATTACTATCAATCCAACAGTATGCCTAGCAAAAAAAGTTTATTATCTTTAAGGTCTGTTGAGATCCACTAAATTGTAACTTGGTGGGAAAGAAAATTTCTAGGCAGTGACTTTTAGTTCTCTTTTAAAAAAGAGAACTAGGAAAAGAGGATGGTTTGGAATGCAGAATGGCTGGGGTAGGAACCCTGGTTAGGGCATCGGTACAGTAGACTAGACATGAGATCTAGCGTTAATGTAGCAAGAGGCAGAATGCATCTAATGCCAGATAATCTGAAGAATTCATTCACAGAGTTTAGTGATTTGCTACATTACCACTCTCAGGATCACTTACAATTTAAAAAGAAGTTCTTGGGACAAAGAACTTTTCTTTTCACAGAAAAGTAAAATAACTTTTACTTTATGGAGCTACATACTCTTTAGGGGATCTGAGCTTTAATTATGCACCAAAATTTTAGGTAGAGAGGCTGTTAACAAAGACAGGTATATACAAATGGGATAAAACCACGTTTTTCCATAATTCTGCCCCAGCTTCTTCTCTAAAGAATTCCATACTTCCTGTGCTAGAGCAGAGTTTCCTTCTGACACAGGATAAGTATAAGAAATCTGCTACCTGAACATTTTCAAATTATAGGTGGAGTGAGGGCTTGATCAACTGAAGAACAAGACACCACCTTCCATCAATAAAATTTTTACTCTATTGTATCATAAAAAATGTTTAAGTTATATTAAAACAACACAAAGAAAAAATAGTCATTGCCTCCACCATATCAATTATTTCTTTTTTTTTCCCTGGGTTGTAGCCATGGTATATGTAGAAGTAGAATTCCAGTTTTCATTACTTTAAACATTTTCACATCACTGTATGATCTTTGTAGAATGAAACCAGAGGCTTTTTCCAATTTCCATTCACATTTATAAGTGTTCCCCCATTTTTCTCAAAAGTAGTTTTAAATCCATTAATCAGGGCAAGTGATTCCACCTCAGATCTCTCAGAAAGTCAGTTCTAGAATTTGAATTGGATGCCATGGTCACATTAGATCTTCTAATAGTTTAGGTTGAGATTTCTGCAAGGCAGGTAGATAGCCTTGGAGCTAACACGCAAGTCCATATGTACTGAACACGGTGATGGAAGTGACTTTAGTTTACTATCTCATCTGGTCTAAATGAGCATTTAGATGGAATGCAAAGCCTCCTTGTCAAGCAGATGGCTACCCCCACTTGACAGGATGCCAGTCCCTCCTTCAAAGGCCTTTGTTTTATGGGGTCTTCAATAGTTCTCCATTTCATCTTCATTTCATTCACATTCCATCCCCGAAGACCAAATGACATTCCTTAACATATGAGCCTTTTATTATAATGTTTTCCCTCCTCCTTTACTTTGATTTCACCCTCTTTTACCTTTTTCACGCATTCCAAAGACAGCCATCCCATTCTGAAGCAATTCCATCCCACTGCTGAGGCTCTTCTAAGGAAAACTTTAAAAGCCAGATTTCACATGCTCACCATTCCTTGTCTCCTGAGAATCCTACAAAGTCAACTACGGTGCTGGCTAAAAACAAATTGGAATGGGCCCCTGCGCATATCTTATTAATTAATTAATTAATTTACTTATTTATTGTGCTTTGCCTTTAGCAGTTGATTCCAAGAATTTTTTTTTAATTCTAACACAGTCTTGGATATGGATATTAAAAAGAATGTGACTAAATGTAAGAAAGAAAAAAAAAAAAACAGTAAACTATCACCCAAGATTCCATCAGCCAGGGATCTCCAGAGGTTAACAAGTGTGTGCACATTTCTCAGCCCACTGACAATCCATTAGTATAATGATAGGTCTGAGCTACTCTCAGTCCCCAGGAACACGTGCAGTGTTTAGAATGTAACACAGAGTAAGTATAGTGAAAGGCATCTCTGTTTAGGATTTTTCTTTGAGTGAGATTGTAAGCACCACAAAGGTAGTGACATTATCATCATCTCCCATCCCTTATCATCCACAGTGCTTGGCTCAGGGCTTGGCACATGATATGATCACTGAGTGGACACAGATGAACCATAAACCCCAGTGGCTTACAGGTTAGGAACAGACAAGCAGGTGCAACATGCCACAGGTGAGGTGGTCCAGAATAAGATGGGAGCCTAAGGGAGGGCTGCTAACTCACAGGGGATCGGACATGAAGATGGCAGGGAAAGGTTCCTGCGGGGAGGAAAACTAAATGAAGTAGAATAAATACCTCGTTAGCATCACGGCTGTCAGACTGCAACCTCTATTGTCTCCAGAAATCATAATCCTTAAACCCCAAATCTATACAAATTTCCAACATTTAGGTCCCATCCACCATAGGAATATTTTCTTTCAAAATCAGGCCTATAAGGCAGAGCAAATGCAATGGAAAAACAAACAAAAAAAAATAGCAAATAGTTTTCAGGGTGACTTGAAAACTACAGGTCAGACATACATCACCATTATCATCATTGATTACAATAAATAAGGGCAGCCTTTTTTAGAGTAATGCCTTAAGAGCTGGAAAAATACAGTTTTTTAAATAGCTTCATTACTTACTAGCCTTGGGATTAACCCCTCTGTGTCTCAGTTTTCCCCAATCTGACTAATAATACTTGTGTCCAACTACTCTGACGAGGACTACATGACATGGCATGTGAGGTGCACATAGTGTGGCAGGTACCTAGTAGCTTCTCAGTGTTACCAATCCTCAGAACAAGCTTGCGAGGGAGGTCCCGTGTGCCTTACCTCAGGAAACAGATCCCACTTAACAACCCCATTGGACTGATCACACTTGTCCATTCTCCTGGCACGAACAAGGGCTAAGCCCAAGATCCACTGCTCACTTGTGAATAATAATCTCTTGGGCTATGATCTCCAATACCTTGAACACCAGCTGTGTGTGACTAAACATGTATTAAACATGCACAATGTGCTAGTCTGATGTAAGAGGTGCTATAAGTGTAAAATATATACCAGATTTTGAAGACTTTGTATAAGAGTATAAAGATCTCAATAATTTTCATATTGATTACATATTGAAATGATATACTCTATGGAGCTTAATATGTTATTAAAATTAGTTTCATCTTTCTGGCTTTCCTTTTTAATTTGGCTTTTAGAAAATTTTAAATTACACATGTGGCTCACTTATTCAACAGATGGCACCACTTGTTCTAGGGAGTCTCCTCTGCTCCCAGCAGTGGGGATGTTCACTCAGCAAGAATCAGTCGCCTTTTCCACACATTTGCTTATTACCCATTGTACTTGTTATTGTATTAGGTGACTTGGTTAAATATTAAAATGTGAGAACAAAAAGAAGCTTATTATTTCTAGGAAAGAGTTGGAAAAGTCTTAATTGCTAACACAAATTGCTATTGAATTAGGTCTAGATGTGGCAAATATAAAAAATAGAGACGAATTATAAACTATCTGGAAGGTCACTATATGAAGTTTCTTTTGCAAGGGTCTTTATTATTCCTCCTTTACATAAATGAAAACTAGAAGTGTGCATGGCACATTGTGGCTACAACTTAGGTAAGAAATTTCATACTAGTCTCTCTCCAGAGAATTGATATTGATCTAGCATCAGAAGATTGTTGAATGAATGTACTTTTAGATATTTGAAAACTTTGTGTTATGCAGATATAATTTTCATGATTCCCCACTAAAACTATCTTATTATTAATCAAAAACCAGTACTAATTGCATTAAATTAGAGAGTTCCTGCTATATTATTATTAACTAAGAAAATGAGAAGCTAATAGCTTAACCCACTTGTCCAAGGATGTCCATTGGCTATAAAAGGACCCAATGCTTAGTCACAGACCTGTATGAATCCCAAGCCAAAGGTTTTTGCCATTAGGCCACACTGTCTCTTGGTTTATAAAGAAAAAACTTCAGCCCAAATTTAAAGTTGTATGAAAATGATTCTTTTGTCTTAATTTCTCTAAAAACACATTGATGTCTATAGGATTAGTTCATGAGATCAAAATAAATCTAAGACCAAATTTTCAAGAGGTAGCCTTTATTTGCCGTATAAAATTAAATGACACTTAAAACAAAAAACAAAACCTTTCTGCAGGTGCAATTGAATTTTCCCATTTGGCCATTTCTTTCTTATTTAGAAAATGTAAGCAGTCAATACAGAGTATAACTAAGCCCAACTATTGACCTCGACAGATCGATACGGATGTTCGATATTAGTCAGACATAGCTCAGTTGTCAAATTTGCACTTGAGGAAAAGATTACTGTTTCGGTTCTGATTACGTATTCCAAGAACCGACTGATTCCCTGTGGTCTTCTATGTAACCTATCTGTCATATTCAAAGCGAAGCTGCTTTCAAATGCAATATTGACCTCAGATGGCAATCCTGTAGCACAGAGAAATTGTTCCCAGTCTGAGTATTTGTGCTTCAGCCACACATCTACCCTGACCCTTGCCAATCACCTTGCTTTGGAAAAAAACAGATACATGCAGTGTACAAACTAGGCTAGACAGAGATAGGGCTGAGCAATCCCAGTGTAGCCCCATAGTTCCTACATTTACTTTTTAATGAAATCTAATTATGCCATGCATTCTAAAAGGCAGCAAACAATTGTCATTTTCAACTGCCTATGAAAAACGAAAGTGATTATCCAGACAGACCAATAAAAATGCATCATCCGTTGGGTGGCTAATCCTTGGGAAGAGGATGAAATTCCCTCTTCCACAAGCACTAAATATCTGCTGTACAGTTCAGAGGTGAAGGCACTGTACATCTCTCTTTTGCCGATTCACAAGCACACAGGTACGTGTGCATATAGCAGTGCTATAAAGATAACATCAAGGCAGCATAGCTATAAGTGCCAAATAGTAAGCACAAATTAAATATCTTAATGAAGAGAGTAATAGTAGCAGGTGACTTAATCTCTGAGCTTATTATGCTAAGTTTGAAAAGAGAAAACAGACAGATTTGGGAAGGCATTTATGATGGAAGGAAAATGTGGATTTCAAGTTTTGTGTACTCAGAGACATCGCCTCCTCACTTAGCCCTGCAAATAAAACTACAACTTCACCTTAGTCTATCTTCTTCCTGTATCTCCAAGGTACATCAGATATTCACTAGCTGCTTCATCTCCTCCAACCGGGATAGGAAAGGACAGAGAGTGTCTCTCCAGATAACCTCCATAGCCTAAGGGTTTATGTGTGATGCTGGTTCTATATTTTCATTTTCATAGAATAATTATTTTTAAATGAGTCACATAATCTCTTTACTAGTTAAAATGTTATTAGGTAAAAGAACAGTTGACAATTAATAGTTTGGTAAAAGAAAACAAACAAAATGGCAGTTCAGTCAGCCACACAGGGTGGCCACAGTCTTTGGTTTTTATTGCATATCTACTATGCACTGGTAATGATACAGACATAGAGAAAAAATGAGACTCAGCCTCAGGCCTCAAAGACCTCAGTGTCATATGCAAGTAGTATGCATGTAAACATTAGAGGAAAAAGAAAACACGTACATAAACAAAGTGAAAAAGCCAAGATATGGTCAATGAGAATAGGAGAATTAAAATTAGGTATAAAGAATAAACAGAAATGTGGCTACTGAAGATTAGATGAGAATAATAGGGACCAGTATTTGGAAAGACTCAGAATGTTGAAGATGTGTGCTATGGTAAGAAACGGAGGTGAAGACTGACTAGTGAGAGGCAGAACAAAAGACAAAGAGAGAGAGAGAGAGGGAAGGAGGGAGAAAAAGAGAGAGACTGACTGGTGAGAGGCAGAAAGAAAGAAAAAAAGAGAGAGAGGGAGGTAGGGAGAAAAAGAGAGACTGACTGGAGAGAGGCAGAAAGGAAAAGAGAGGGGGGAGAGAAGGAGGGAGGGAGAGAAAGAGAGAGAGGAAGAAGAAAAAGGAGAAGAAGAAGAGGAGGAAAGAACAAAAGGAGAGAGGGAAGGAGGCAGAAAAGAGGAGAAGGGAAGCAGAGTGAGGAGAGGGGGAGAAAGGGAGGAGGGGGAAGTGGGAGGACTTGAGGGGGAGGATGGGCAAGGCAGAGAAGAGGAGAGGAGAATTTGTGGTCTAAGTCGAAGGACTGTATGTACCATGCTACAGAGTCTGACATTTATATCAAAGGCTATGATAACCCATCTAAAGTTTATGAACTTGAGAAAAGGGGAAAGAATATCAGATACATGCACTTAAAAAATTCCAGCACATTGTCTGGCACTTATAGACAGTCATTGTGTGTTTGATAATGGAAAGTGGATATGGAGGTTGCATGGGGCACGGGGTGGGGGGGCACACTGAAGAAAGAGAGGCTAGTTTCACCATTACTGAAATATGAATGAGACGAGTAATGGCCACCAAGAGGCCGAAATGGGGAAATTAATGAGGAAAAACTGACCCAATACACATTAAGGCACTGTACTTGACTCAGCTAGTTTACAGGGTGGGCGTTAAGAAGAGAGAGAAGAGTCTAGAACTCCTGGGTTTCATGTTTGCATCTGAGGGATGGTCATACCAACAATGAAGAGAAGAAAGGTAACAGCCGAAGGATCAGGTTCCTGTGGCAAAATTATAAAGTCCGGCACTTATCCCTATTTAATGCACAGGTATTTATTAAGTTCGGTCTTTAATGTGCCTCCGCTTTAGCTTTTAAATTCCATTTACTGTCTTATAACCCATCACTTAATCCTTGCAACAAAGTACAGCTCAGTTTTTATTTAGGAGGAAGAAAAGAGAGAGAGGAGGAGAGAATAGAAGGAAGGAGGGAAAGAAGAATGGGAGGGATGAAAGGGAGGAAGGCGGGAGAAGGCTGAGATGGTAGAGGGTCCAGAGTTCAGGAGAGAAGTGCACCTATCTGTGAATAGAATCATTAAGGATAAAACCCAAATCTGACCGGAATATAATTGAGTCTGTGGTATAAACATATAATCTGTTGTATAATTGTAGCTTTAGCTCTTTCATTTCAATATAGATTTTTAAAATTGACAAACTGCTTCCTAGTCGAGGGGCATTTTTTCACATAAGCTTGAATCTATGTCCAGTCAATTTGCACCAACAGTGCTAGTATTTAAGGTAGTATCTGTAATGGGAATATTATCTATGCTAATTGTAAGGCATTCTGACAGCATCATATTGAGCTGGTGGTTCTTAATTTGAATTCCCACAAGAGTACCAGAATGTGTTCACTAACACATTTTCACCGTCCCTTCTCAAGGGGCAAAGTGCAAGTATTCAGAAAACTGCGGGCAGTGAGCGGCAGAGGTGAATCCCTGAAACCAGAGTTTTCAGGACTTAGAAGAAAACCGTATGTACTGTATCCAAGCAACAGCCATCAATCCGCCAATGTGATGTTGAAATCTTAAGCTCATGTCTCATTATTTTGATACCATCCTCAACCAGCTGTTTAGAGTAAGGATTGAAAATATCAGCAGATCATGGGAAGAATCAGAGAAAGAAAAAATCACACAGCGTGAGTAAAAACCACTCTGTACGTTTGCACATGTAGCACCAAATATTCTTTGACACGTAACTCGGCTTTGTCTTAGGCCGGACTTCATGTAGGATGATCCGCAGACTCGGCCTATTTCATCTGTTCTTCATTTGCCTGAACACTTCTTAATCAAAAGAAGAGTTCTGCGCCACCCTTGGATAGCAAAGGAGAAGGTTTCTATAGCTATTACTGAATCAAAGAATTATTCTTTAAAGAACCTAAGGTGAAATATCGAAAAATCCTTCCAGGATACAGATGAGAAATGCCACATGGCGTGTTTTCCCCACACATCTGGTGTAATAATAATAAAAACCCCGGCCCACACTCACTGGATACACGTATTCATTTCTCCTTTGCTTTACTCGCATTTTCTGTGTGGCTTCTGATCTACTGATCTGCCTCACACGGAGAATAGCCAGACTAAGTGAAAATGCCAGCCCGGATTAACGAGTCAGGTTGGAAAATGACCTCTGAAATGCTTTCATGTTGATAAACTTTTTATGCTAAGGAGGCAGGCCAGGGTGGAAAGACATCCTCGTGGAAGAGCAGCAGATACATAACCCATGAATAACGGTTACGATTTCCTGCTTTCAGGCATGTGCTATCTGTGGCCATACTGTCACTGGGTGAAAGTTATTTAATTACCTTGTTCTGGAAACCCAGGCCCTTTTGGTTCAAAAGAAGGCATTTATAAAGCCTACTGGGAATTAAGGTCATTAGCACATATCCCATTATTCAAAAGCTCCATCCTGCAAGACTAAATAATTATAAAATTCAAGTCAGAAATTGACTCAACTTTTTTTTTTTAGTACTGTGGCTGGTGAACAGAGTCTTGTTTTAAAATTTCGTTTTAAGATGGAAACCTACCCATTTGAAAACAGAAGTTGTTAACTTGCTCCTTGAATTTAACATCTGGTAACATTTTCATCTTTTGCAAACTAGTAAAATGTTATAGTATTTTTGACAGTGGGAGTTCAGTGCCAGAAGAAATTTTATCAGTACAAAGAGACTACAAAATAGGTTTCTTACTGGGCCACAGGGTTTCTTAATCCTTATCTTACGGCATAAAAAAAGCACTGCGGGGAAGGTGCTATTTGCCTATAATTTCTCTAGGAATTAATTCAGAAAGAACTTAATGGCAAAGCATGGGACACAACTATTCCCCTATACTGTGTTAATGGATAAAGTGAAATCTGCTGTTGTTTTAACGTTTTTACTTATTGAAAGATTGTGAGCATGGCTACACCATTGGAATCACAATTCCGTCTTAATCAATCAATTACATCTACCTTTTATTGGACTGCATTTATCATTCTTTTGATTGAATTTTTCCAACAACCTTAACTTTTATTACCATGTTATTTTCAAAGGCAAGCATATTAAATATTACCAGCAAATTTTTCATATGGAAAAATGAAAACACCCTGGGGCCAGAGAGCAGAGCCATCCCAGGGCGGTCAGCAGGTCCATTCTGGGAGAGCAGAAAAGTTTCATAGAAACAGCAATGGTCACACAGCATTGCAGTGAAGAGAGCTCAGGCTGTGGACATAGAAGAAGGATTTAAATTCTGGCTCTAGCTTTTGGATAGTATGGGAAGTTTCTCAAGTCTTCTAAACTCTCTGAACCTCCATTTTCTCACCTGTAAAACTAGGGAAATAGGATGTGAAAATTAAGATAATTTATGAAATCCAACTAGCACACTGCCTGGCATCTAATGGGGCTCAATAAACAGTCATGGCTATGTTTGTTACTCCGGCCAGGGCACTGTATGAAGCTTAAATTCACCAGAATTATTTTAAAATTAAGCCCCCTTTTAAACTTTGAGCAGAAAGAAGCTAGAAGCATACACACACACAAACACACCAGGTTTATATTTCCCGGTGTCTATATAACATGAAAGGGAAACACTTGTCTACTGAGTTTTCAGAAGCCTCTGTATACAAATAAATTATTAAGCAAAGACTTAGAAGCACAGATTACTTTTCTAAGGACAAGGCGGGTCATTCCCAATAAATGTTCTGATTAAAAAGTTGTGGCTAGATCTGATTTGTCTGTGGTAGTACAGAAACCACTTACAGTTCAGAAAGGGAATTAACACCTTTCAAAAGGACAACTAAATAAAAATCATTACAAATCTTGGTTAAAGAAAAAATAACGTTACTAACATGAAAGTGCTCCGTGCAGGAGCAGGACGTGCTTGAAAGAGAAGCAAGGAACTTATCCGAATAGGTTGCAGGTACAAAGAAAACCATTTTTCTGGTTTCATGGTTTAATTTTTTTTTGGGGGGGGGGTATGTTATTAAGCCAAAAAAACTTTTTTGTTTCATGGTTTCATTTTTTTTTGTTGTTTATGTTATTAAGATAACATAATTGTCCATGTTTTTCTGAGTATATCCCTGTGTGTCTGGCACATGCTAAGTGCTTTTCAGGGGTTGTCTTACTGAATTCTCATAGTTCCTGAAAAAAATGAAAGGTTCGAAAAGTTCATTATTTGTTAAAAATTTCACAGCTATAAAGGGAATAAAGAGCCCAGACCTCACCCAGATCTATTTGATTACAACAGATTACTACACATCACTGTAGAGATCTATTCAATTACAACACAATAGATTAATACACATCTCTGTAGTCTAAGATGTATCTCTGAAATCAAACTTTTTTTTAAAGTTCTGTAAAATTCAAAAAACTCAAACATCTTTAAAAAAGAAAAAAAAGGTTTTCTTGAAAAAAAGTAAGCACCTGGAATTTTCTCACAAAGTAGAGAGCAATGTGTGTAAATCACCACAATTTTATGCACCACAATCAAAGATACAAGTTAAATACATGAAAAACATATGGGGGGCATTAAAAAATTTTGAGACTGTGTTATGCTCCATTATTTTGTTTCCGAGGAACACAGTGGACAGTGCCCTTTCTGATTCACCAGTACAAGGTTCACACTGGCCTATCAGTGTTGCTGGGAGGGCTTCATTTGTTTCTGTCCAGGTAGCTTTTATATTTCCTGATTTTTGTGGATCTCAAAATTTTCATAAAGACCTGTGTGCAGTTAACTTTGTGAATATAGTAGACAATGATTAAAGAAATGAAATACTTCAGGAATATATGCCTCTAATGTGAAGAATGGAAATAGATACTGCTAAACTTATGACCGTCAGAATGTCATAACAAAATAATATGCTGTGACTCAGTGCCCGTAGCCCAGTAAGTAGGGTGCTGGCCACATAACACAGAGGCTGACGAGTTTGAGCCCAGTCTGGGCCTGCTAAACAACAATGACAACTACAACCAAAAAGTAGGTGGGCATTGTGGTGGACACCCATAGTCCCAGTTACTCAGGAAGCTGAGGCAAGAGAATCACTTAAGCCCAAGAGTTTGAGGTTGCTGTGAGATGTGATAGCACAGCACTCTACTGATGGGGACATAGTGAGACTCTGTCTCAATAATAATAATAATAAGCTTGAAACTAAAGCCCCATTCAAACCATAGGTCTGTAATGACTAAATTGCTTACTTGTTATATCAATAAGAATGAAACTTCTCAACATTCAAGATAGAAAAGTATTTGTATTTCAAGCCTTGAACAAGAGAGAAAGGGATTAAAAATTCACTTTATGCTCAAAATTGAGGAGTCACTTACACCCGTACTTTTTTTTGTTAGTAATCTCATATTACACAAGCAGGGGCAGAGGATGGTCGTCCCAGCTCTGCCCTCGGCTGTTGTGACACATTGTGCCACTTACTCAATTTCAATGAAAATTAAATGACTTGTAGAGCACTTAGAATAATACTCAGCTCGAAGTGTAGTGTTTTATTCAATAAACATTTTTAGTTGCAGATCTAAATAAAAATATTTGTGTTACATATAATAATAGCTAAATTTCATTGGCTACTTACCACGTGCCAGATGCTCAAACAGATTCTTTACATGGATTAATTTATAATCCTTCCAATAAGTTTTTGAAGTAGTTACCAGTTGAGAAAACTGTGGTTAGCGAAATTAAGTAACTTTCCCAAGGTAACATAACTAATAAACTATGGAACAAAAAATCAACTCAGGGTGTCTGGTTCCACACTCTCAATGAGAAAACTGATAACTATTCTCCTAAATACACAAAGGAAATCTCATCATTAAAGAACTAAGGGCATTATTTAATGATAAGCATCAAATAAATTCTTAAACAAGCTTATTTTAAAATTAATCTACACACAGAGAGAACATCTTATATTGTCTTTAATTCAAGAAGAATGTGTATATATGTGTTTGATTTGTTAAAACCATTAATGTGAATCCAAATACATATTTAAACTCTTATGCTTCCAGTACTGATTTACTATAAACAGACAAAAGGAAAATAGCCACATAGATTAACTATGGCCTAATTATGTTAGCCTTGTCCCCTACAGGAACTTTCCAATTTAATTATTGGCTTTATATTGGCCTAAAGACAACCTCTTCTATCCTTAGTTATCCTCCGGCTGCACACTTAGAAATCCACAGATAATAGTTATCTTTAGAAATCAATCATGTTGCTTATGCTATATTATCCCAAGCCTTCTAAAATCATGGTAAGATTAAAATATTCCATAGGATGTACATAGACAATCCAAGAAAAAACCAGTCTTCCCCCTACAAATAAGGTGATATATTTAACCGTTAACTAGGTTTTTCTTTTTATTGTGGAATTTCTTAGGGCTATTAATGTATTTGCTAGTTTGTGTTCTGTGAACTTCCAATAAGGGGATTTAGTAAAGAAGCCTTTCCCATGTGTATTTGACCGTGGAGATCAGAGTTGTTGGAGCACAGATTTATATCTCCTACAGTTCACTGATCTCCAGAACATACTGTAGTATTCGATACTTTTATGTGAGGTCTGACAATGAAGTCTGTGAATTCATCCTAGAGAAAGTGCTCTATACCCCATTGCTGAATACCTCTGAAGTATTCCCCTTGGAAAGCTATGCAGTGAAACCAGCATAGAGTCCACCTTTCAAAGTAATTTTGAAACTTTTCTGGATTGGCCATCAGAGCTGTCATTATATTACCCCTGATATCCTGAATACCATCAAAATGTCTTCCTTTCAATCTTTCCTTTATTTGGGGGTAAAGAAAAAAGTCATCAGATGAGGTGAGAAGGGAGGGTGTTCCAAGAGAGTTATTTATTTACTGGCCCCAAACTCCCTCACAGGAAGTGCCAAGTAAGCTAGTGCATTATCATAATGCAAGACCCTTGAGTTGTTGGCCAAGATTTTCAGTTAAGATTTTCTCAACTGCTTCTCTATTGATGTTTATTTGGTCTGCTATGCTTCTCATAGCCAGTCAATGATTTTGACATATAATTCCACAAATTTTTTCAATGTTTTCGTCAGTTCTGCTCATTACTGGCCATCCTGACCTCTCTTCCTCAGGGACAGCTTTCTCTCCCCTCAGAAAAACATATGTCATCCATTTGTACACTGCTGTGGCATTATACGTGTACACTTCATGGCATTATACCCATAAACTTGGACTAACATGTCCCTGATTTCACTTCCACTCTTATCAAATTTAACAAGAAATTTAATGTTTTTTCATTGCTCTCATTCAAGCTCCAACATTCTTGTGATGGCACAAAAACATGCAATAGTAATGAACACCACTCAGCAAGACACCACTACATGTCAGCATGGACACAGATTAGAGACACTGATATACCAAGGTTATAAAACCTTACTGAGTTGTTTGCATAGTGCTGCCAACATAAGCACATAGTGGCAAGTTCACAAACTTAATTGTCAGGCCTCTGTATGATCTCTGCATTATGTATTATAATTTTCAAAGATAGGTCATAGTCATATTATCTTCATTACACAATTGAAACTAAAGCTAGAGATATCAAGTCACTTGACTGAGGTTGCAATTATTATATGGCTGTGACAGGATTCAAACTCAGGTCCACCTTAGTAAAAATTGTTCTGCTTTTCCCACAGCATCTTTCTGCTTCCCCCACAAAGAAATGGCAGGAAGCAATCCCTAAGGCAGGTGGTGCACACTCCCTAGCTTTCTTCCTCCCAGGAAGAAAGGAACCAGCAGGAACCTGACATTTGAAAGAAAAGGAGAAAACCAATAACTGCATCCTTGGTTTTCTTTCCTCCTTCTCTTCCCCACCCTCTAGGGAATGCTATATCCTATAGATATGCTTCTAACTCTGAGATAAAGAATTTTGAAAAAAAACAAAGTTTTGATCCACCAGAGTACAAGTATAAAGATCTCTTTCAAAGACCCACTTCTTTCTCAGCAATATCAGAATATAGACTTAATTTCCCTTCGGAGAAATGTGAACCCCTTCTCTTTGTTAAATCATAACAGGCAGACCCTTCCTATTATTGGGGAGATTGGGGTAGCACAGAACGTAATCTAATTTCATTTAGGAGCTCATGAACCATACCTCTGTATGGTTCCTGTCTTTATGGCTATAACATTTCCTTCCTTATGATAAATAAAAGTAAGTCTTCTCTTTTATAATGTGCTCCAAAATGGATTGTTTCTTGCATATTTAAGTATCACAAAATTATTTTATTCCACTGTAATATCACCCAAACTTTTTGTCTATTACTTTTATCCTATTTATTACAATTGGGGTAAATTTATTGAGCTTGTATTGTGTGCTGGGTACCTTACCTATTTTTCCTAATCCTCACAACAACTTTGCAAGCATGCAAAGACAAAGAATTTTTTTTTTTTTAAGATGGAGCCTCAAGCTATCCCCCTGGGTAGAGTGCCATGGCATCACAGCTCATAGCAACCTCCAACTCCTGGGCTCAAGCGAGTCTCCTGTCTCAGCCTCCCAAGTAGCTGGGACCACAGGCGCC
>CAUYQV010136980.1:0-13950 GCA_963574575.1 Galagoides demidoff
GGTCCCAGCTACTTGGGAGGCGGAGGCAGGAGACTCGCTTGAGCCCAGGAGTTGGAGGTTGCTGTGAGCTGTGATGCCCCTACCCAGGGGGACAGCTTGAGACTCTGTCTCAAAAAAAAAAAAAAAAAGGACAACACCATAACAAAATTAAGAAAACTATATAGTCTGTCTATGATTGGGAAGAGTCCATGAGATGCTTGTTAGTCATAAGCACTAAATCATACTTCATAACTACTTAGCTAGAGTATCTAAGAAGCCGTAATTTTTTTTCTTTTTTTCTCCTTTAAAGTACTGGTTAATCTGCCGCAAGATTCTGGCCATTCCTTTTCTCTTCCTAGGGGGATGGGGGGAAACTCTTGTTTCTTTCAGTGATGTCTACATATCAGGCATTTTACATGTGTTATTTCATTTATTCCTCACAACAAACAGATGAGAAAACTGAAACTCATAGAGCTTAAGTGACTTATCCAATCTTATGCACCTTTGGCCCTTGCTAGCTACACCTATGTAATGTATAACCCTTGCTGTTCTGTGCTATACTTCATTATTTTTTGAATGATTATTTTTTGTCTTTGATGATGTATGATGCCATTTACATCAAGGCTCTGTCATTCCCCATGGCTATTATCAAAAAGAAGTTAAGATAAATCCTCTTGGATAGCGCCTGTGGCTCTGTGGGTAGGGCGCCAGCCCCATATACTGAGGGTGGTGGGTTTGAACTTGGCCACAGCCAAACTGCAACAAAAAATAGCTGGGCATTATGGCAGGTGCCTGTAGTCCCAGCTACTTGGGAGGCTGAGGCAAGAGAATTACCTAAGCCCAAGAGTTGGAGGTTGCTGTGAGCTGTGATGCCATAGCACTCTACCCTCTACCGAGGGTGATAAAGTGAGACTCTGTCTCTTTAAAAAAAAAAAAAAGATGAATCCTCTAGATCATGCATGGTGGCTCACACCTATAATCCTAGCACTCTGGGAGGCCAAGGTGAGTGGATTGCATGAGCTCAGGAGTTTAAGACCAGCCTGAGCAAGAATGAGACCCTGTCTCTAAAAACTAGCCAGGTGTTAGGGTAGGTGCCTATAGTCCCAGTTACTTGGGAGGCTGAGGCAAGAGAATCACTTGAACCCAAGAGTTTGAGGTTGCTGTGAGCTAAGATGCCACGGCATTCTACTGGGGGTAACCAAGTGAGACTCTGTCTCCAGAAAAAGAGAGAGAGAGAGAATCCTCTGCATCCTTTAGGTATGTTTAGCAAGGGAGGAAATGGTGGTAAACACAGGAGATAAAATAGAATTCAAGATCCTGGGTCACTTTCCTCTATATTATAGTCTATAATATTCTTCCAGGCTGGTAAGGATGATCTATGCCTGTTAACTGTCAACTGTACTTTCTTCCACAGGAGGACTGTTTGTAATCTCGCCAGGCTTTCCCACATTTTCCTTCTTCTTCTTCTTCTTTTTTTTTTGGAGACAGAGTCTCAAGCTATTGCCCTAGGTAGAGTGACGTGGCGTCACAGCTTACAGCAACCTCCAGCTCCTGGGCTCAAGTGACTCTCCTGCCTCCGCCTCCCAAGTAGCTGGGACCACAGGCGCCCACCACAACGCCCGGTTATTTTTTGGTTGCAGCCATCATTGTTGTTTGGTGGGCCTGGGCTGGATGTCAACTCACCAGCTCAGGTGTACATGGCTGGCGCCTTAGCCACTTGAGCCACAGGTGCCGAGTCCCTACGTTTTCCTTCTTTAAACCCTCCCCAAGGAGGTTCTAATTGGTAAATTCCTAGAGTCATTTGTTTCCTTTCCAAGACGTTTCATTGCTGATGGAATGAAAGCACAGTGTTAGGTGAGACACCCAACTCTTCTCTGTCTTTAGGCTTGTCATTGCTTACTATGAACACACAACTTTGTTTTTTTGAGACAGAGTCTCACTTTGTCACCCTCAGCAGAGTGCAGTGGCGTCACAGCTCACAGCAACCTCAAACTCTTGGGCTCAAGCAATTCTCTTGCCTCAGCCTCTGGAGTAGCTGGGACTACAGGCACCACCCACAATGCCCAGCTATTTTTGTTCTTCTTGTTGCAGTTGTCCTTGTTGTTTAGCTGGCCTGGGCCAGGCTTGAACCTGCCAGCCTTGGTGCATGTGGCTGGCACTGTGCTATGGGTACCCAGCCTATCCAGCTGTTTTTTGGTTGCAGTTGTCATTGTTGTTTATTAGGAGTGGGCCTGGCTTTGGTGTTTGTGGCTGGTGCCCTTCTCACTAAGCTACCGACCCTGGCTATTTTTTTTTAGAGATGGGGGTCTCATTCTGGGTCAGGCTGGTCTCAAACTCATGAGCTCAGGCAATCCACCCACCTCAGCCTCCCAATTGCTGGGATTACAGACGTGAGCCACTGTACCCGGCTGAATATAAAACTTTGAATAGACTTTATTTTATATTATGAAACAGTTCAAATAGAAAGTATGAGGAATAATATAGACTCATGGACTCACCACTTAATTCTACAGAAGCCTGCCATTGTGCTATAATTGCTTTAGATGAATTTTAGAAATAAAACACTATTGATATACACAAAATCCCCTTATGTACTCCACAATCTTAATCCCTTCCCTCCTTAGAAGTTCCCAATATATTGAATTTGGTATTTATCATTATTAGGCATTTTTTTTTTTTAGAGACAAAGTTTCACTTTATCACCCTCCGTAGACTGCCATGGCGTCGCACAGCTCACAGCAACCTCCAACTCCTGAGCTTAGGTGATTCTCTTGCCTCAGCCTCCTGAGTGCTGGGACTACAGACACCTACCACAACGCCTGGCTATTTTTTTTGTTGTTGTTGTTGCAGTTTGTCTGGGGCCAGGTTTGAACCCACCACCCTAGGTATATGGGGTCGGTGCCCTACTCATTGAGCCACAGGTGCCGCCCCCTAGGCATGTTTTTACATTATTACTAGACATGTATCTATAAAAGACATATAGTATTTTTTTTTTTTGAGACAGAGCCTCAAGCTGTCCCCCTGGGTAGAGTGCCGTGGCATTACAGCTCACAGTAACCTCCAACTCCTGGGCTCAAGCGAGTCTCCTGCCTCAGCCTCCTAAGTAGCTGGGACCACAGGTGCCTGCCACAACGCCCGGCTATTTTTTGGTTGCAGCTGTCATTGTTGTTTGGCGGGTCTGGGCTGGATTCAAACCCGCCACCTTAGGTGTATGTGGCTGGCACCTTAGCCAGTTGAGCTACAGGCGCCGAGCCAAGACATATAGTATTGGTCTAAATGTTTTAATTTTTTTTTTTTGAGACAGAGTCTCGCTATGTCACCCTCAGTAGAGTGCCATGGTGTCACAGCTCACAGCAATCTCAAACTCCTGGGCTCAAGTGATTCTCTTGCCTCAGCCTCCCAAGTAGCTGGGACTACAGGTACCCGCCATGATGCCCAGCTATTTTTTGTTACAGTAGTCATTGTTGGTTAGCTGGCCCAGGCCGGGTTCAAACTCACCACCTTTGGTGTATGTTGCTGGCGCTGCACCCACTGTGCTACGGGCACTGAGCCTAAATGTTTTAAATTTTTATATGTAAGTGATACATATCTTTCAGCAACTCACTTCCCTCCCCCTTCAATGTAATGTGTTATGATTTATCTATCTGGGTAGTTCTAGTTCATAATTTTTTTTTTTTGAGACAGAGTCTCACTTTGTCACGCTCAGCAGAGTGCCATGGAGTCATACCTCACAGCAACCTCAAACTCCTGGGCTTAAGAGATTCTCTTGCCTCAGCCTCCCAAGTAGCTGGGACTATAGGTGCCTGCCACAATGCCTGGCATTTTTTAGAGATGGGGTCTTGCTCTGGCTCAAGGTGGTCTTGAGCCTGTGAGCTCAGGCAATCCACCCATCTCAGCTTCCCAAGCACTGGGATTACAGGTGTGAGCCTCTGTGCTGGTTAGCGGCTAGTTCATACATTTTAATCCATTTTCATGTGTATAAAGTGATGAATAAATTTCATTTACTTTTCCATTCTGTTGATGGACATTTAGGTTGGTTTTTTTTTTTTTTTTTTTTTTGTCTGGGGCTGGATTTGAGCCCACCACCTCTGGTATATGGGGCTGGTGCCCTACTCCTTTGAGCCATAGGCGCTGCCCAGTTTTTTTTTCTTTCTTTTTTTTCCTGATTTCAGGATAGGTTGTTTTTATTCAGTGATAAAGAATGTTGCCATAAACATTCTTTTTCACACCGTTGTAGTTTTTTGCTCTCAGAATGAATTCACAGTTACTTAGACCATGTAGCAAACCCAGGTCCACCTTATCTGTTGGACAATGTGCTTTGTGTTATTCCTCATTCTCTTTTCAGTCCTATCTTCTTGATGCTTCACTACAAAATCTGGTTATCAACTTTCTCTAGTGCGAGATTATAACTGATGGGCTAACATTTGGCCTTCCCAGTCCCAACAAGCATCTCTCAGATTCTGATTGAGATTTGGATGAGAATTCCTTGGCCTTGAAACCAGAAGAAAACGGAGCTGGAATATATTCTTTTTGGAAAGTATCTCAAGAATGGGGAAAAAAGGTATCCAATGTACTCAATACTACTATGCTATGAAATCAATATATAAGCACCTACACATTCATAGGAATGGTAAAACATAACTATAGTCCAGAAAGTAGAAGGGAAAAGGAGGGGGGGAGGGGAGGATAAAGGTGGGAGGATATCTGGGGGGACCTCACCTAATGTGCATGATGCAATGAACGGTACATTTCAAAACTATTAAGGAAAGAATATAATCGACTCCGCGCCTGTAGCTCAAGTGGCTAAGGTGCCAGCCACATACACCAGAGCTGGCGAGTTTGAATCCAGCCCAGGCCTGCCAAACAACAATGACAATTACAACCAAAACACAGCTGGGTGTTGTGGCGGGTGCCTGTAGTCCCAGCTACTTGGGAGGCTGAGGCAAGAGAATCGCTTAAGCCCAGGAGTTGGAGGTTGCTGTGAGCTGTGATGCCACAGCACTTTACCCAGGGCGACAGCTTGAGGTTCTGTCTCAAAAAAAAGAAAAGAATATAATTGTGATGGATGTCCTAATCAGTTTAATGTAAGCATTTCACATTGTATATCAAATCAGTACACTGAACCCCATATATGCATCAATGTACACAGTTATGATTTAATACAAAAATAAATTAAAAAAATAAAAGTAAAAGACCAGTTAACTTAAAAAAAAAATACCACAACCATAACAGCAATGTAACCTAATTAATTTTATTGAGTTCCCAGGAAGCTCTGTTTGGGCCCCAATGAAACCTAATTATTTTATTCTAAGCTTTATGGTCAGGGCTACACATAACCAATTTGTGGTAAAGACTTCCAGCCAAAATCAGTTTTCTGGCTGTGTGCTAACCAGGAAAATTCTCATCTGCTTTAGGCTTCGAAGAGATGTTAGGGCTGTGGTTCTTTCATGGCACTTCATCTTGTTAATATTTTACAGTTTTCTTCTGTGGTTTTGGCAACTTCTAGGTCTCTGTGATTCATCATCTCTTTTGCCTACACTAGAAACAATAGATTCTGGCCAAGTGAAGATGAAAGGCGAAGCAGCTAGCTAAACTGTGAGTTTATATTCATTGTCAGACCAGAGGTAATACTTTCAGCATTGTCCCTTTGTCCTCAGGGTGACTATTTTGGTGTCTGTCTTTCACAATGGACTTATGTGCCCCTTTGGCCTTCTTTTTCAATTTAGTTTTTGTTTTCCCTGGTTTCAACATTTTATTTATTTACTTTTTTTTGTTGATATCAAAATAGCACATACAGCTGAGTGTGGTGGTGTGGCTTACAGCCCCAACTACTTGAAAGGCTGAGGCGGAGGATCTTTTCAGTCTAGAAGTTTAAAGAAGTGTGGGCAACATAAATAGACCCCCTCCCCCATTTCAAGAAAACCCAAAATAGGGTCGCGCCCATAGCTCAGTGGGTAGGGCGTCAGCCACACAGAGTGAGGCTGGAAGGTTCAAACCCGGCTTGGGCCTGCTAAAACAACAATGACAACTGCAACAACAACAACAAAAATAGCCAGGTGTTGTGCATTGTGGCAGGTGCCTATAGTTCCAGCATCTTGGGGGGCTGAGGCAAAAGAATGTTTAAGCCCAAGGGTTAGAGGTTGCTGTGAATTGTTACACCATAGCACTCTACCCAGGGTGACATCTTGAGACTGTCTCAAAAAAAAAAATTGGCTGGGTGCCTATAGCACAGTGGTTACAGTGCCAGCCACATACACCAAGGCTGGTAGGTTCGAACCCAGCCGGGCCACCTAAACAACAATGACAACTGCAACAAAAAACATCTGGGTGTTGTAGCAGGCACCTATAGTCCCAGCTACTTGGGAGGCTGAGGCAAGAGAATCACTTGAGCCCAAGAGTTTGAGGTTGCTGTGAGCTGTGATGCCACAGAGCTCTACTGAGGGTGACATAGTAAGACTCTGTCTTAAAAAAAAACAACACAAAATAGAATGACACATGCTCATTAGAGATAATGTTTCAAATATAGCAACATTAAAAATAAAAAAAATTGGGTGGTACCTGTGGCTCA
This sequence comes from Galagoides demidoff, assembly GCA_963574575.1. Taxonomy (NCBI): domain Eukaryota; kingdom Metazoa; phylum Chordata; class Mammalia; order Primates; family Galagidae; genus Galagoides; species Galagoides demidoff. The sequence continues at coordinate 6,548 of CAUYQV010136980.1, forward strand.
GTGAGTAGGGTGCCAGCCCTATATACTGAGGGTGGCGGGTTCAAACCCAGCCCCGGCCAAACGGCAACAAAAAAATATCTGAGCACTGTGGTGGGTGCCTATAGTCCCAGGTACTTGGGAGACTGAGGCAAGAGAATCGCCTAAGCCCAGGAGTTGGAGGTTGCTGTGAGCTGTGACACCACAGCACTCTACCGAGGGCGATAAAGGGAGACTGTCTCTACAAAAAAAAAAAAATTATAAGCTTATTATTCAGAGGCATTAATATTTTGGCCTATTTCTTTCCACTTTTTTCTGTGCATGTTTCTTATCATATTTGAGATCACATTGTATATACATTTAGTTTGCTTATTATTATTTTTTTAAAGACAGAGTCTCAATATGTGGCCGTTGGTAGAGTGCTGTGGTGTCATAGCTCACAGGAACCTCCAACTTTTGGGCTTAAGCGATTCTCTTGCCTCAGCCTCCCAAGTAGCTGGGACTATAGGTGCCCGCCACAACGCTTAGCTATTTTTTTGTTGTAGTTGTCATTATTGTTTGGCAGGCCCCGCTGGGTTCGAACCCAGCAGCCCCTGTGTATGTGGCCAGTGCTGAACCCAAGATTTTTATTTAGCATTTTCAATCATTATTTTCCCATGTTATTAGGCTATGTTAGCATCATATACTGACTCACAAAGAATGTGCATTATGCATTCTGATACATATAAAATAATAATTTCCAGAAACAGCAATTTTAGTTTCAAATAGCAATTTTCTGGAGTTTACAATCAATCCTAATTTTCCCCACATCCTTATTTCTTTTCTGTTCCATTTCTAATAATTTTTAAAACTCTGATTGTATTGTAGAAAGTTTGTTTTTTCACTGAGTCGGTGATCTTGGAATTCAATATATTCTAACCTCCAATTTATCTAAAATTTAACTTGTCTTGACTCTCTAGAATTTCCTTCTTCTAGGGGTGAGATAACATAATATGGATGCTTTTATCTTTAGGGAGGCAGGACAGTGACATGAGCTTCTCCCTTGAGGTTGAAATAACCAATAAAATTCTAAGGACATCTGTTGAGGGATTTCAAAGAGTGAGGAGAAGGATTAAGGCATTTAGGTTTCCAATGCTCTCAGGTCACCCTCAGGCACTTCACATGAATCTCCATAGAAACTGAAAGTCACACGTGGCCCAATTGTTTCTGGGTCCTCAGAGGAGTGCTCCCTCCTCCTTCCCCTCCCCTGAGGGCTTCATGCATAACCAAGTAGCTTTGGAGTGAAATAGATTAAGGCCTCTTTTCTAGATTGTTGAGCTCTGCCTCACTGAAAATTCCAGCTCTCCCTTATTGTCAGGGGTGAGCAATCAGACCTCAGCAATCACATCATTGGGGAAAAAGCATCAGGTATTTAAAGATTCTTTGGAGAACACCCAAACTTTGGTTTACAAAAACCATATCTTCCCCTTACACCTAAGTCACTTCCTGATATGGGTCTAGTCCACGGAAAGGAAACGCTGTAGGAAATTCGCTCGAATGGAAATAATAAATCATACCAACAATTTAAAATAGCAACTTACATTGCCTTGGCGCCTGTAGCTCTAGCGGCTAAGGCACCAGCCACATGCGCCAGAGCTGGCGGGTTCAAATCCAGCCCAGGCCTGCCAAACAACAATGACAACTACAACCAAAAAATAGCCAGGCGTTGTGGCGGGTGCCTGTGGTCCCAGCTACTTGGGAGGCTGAGGCAAGAGAATAACCTAAGCCCAGGAGTCAGAGGTTGCTGTGAGCTATGATGCAACAGTACTCTACCCAGGGCGACAGCTTGAGGCTCTGTCTCAAAAAAATAAAAAAGCAACTATACCCTAGAATTAGTTGGAAAGTTACACTAGTTCTCACCATAAGAAGTTTACAAAAAATTCTAAACAAAAACACTAATAGTCATAATCAATTTAAACTTTCACACAAGCAAGTCCTTTAAATAATCTGAATATAAAAGGAGTCGGAGTGGAGTAGACTGGGCAAGCCTTAAAGGATATACTGTTCAGTGTAATGCTTTAGATTTCCATAATTATTTGTGTATTTGGCCAGCGACAGAATTTTATCACATAAGCGAGGCTCTAGAGAGGGTAAAGGACTCTTGCTTCAGGGGCTTGTCATGCAAGATGTGGGAAGGAGCAGAACTAATATACAACTAACAGTAAAGAGGACAGCCCTTGAGATGTGCAGACCCCTCAGCTTCTGGGCTTCGCAGCTGCCCTGCCTCTAGAAATACATGGCCGGCGCTAAAGACTTTCTCAGCTATAAGAGCTGAATGGCCAGGAAATTTGGATTCATTTGGAGTCCAGGCAACTCATCCAAAGATGTCTCAATCAGAGTCACCAGTCCCTTTTATTTTACATGCTACACCATTTGTTCTAGGCAGACCTTCTATGGTAGGTCTGAGACAGAAAAAAAAAAAAGGTAATTGCTGAGAATATAGCATTTACTATTGTCAGACATGTTTTAACAGTTTTACATTTATTTACATATTTCTGCTGATAAACACCTTATGGGGAAGGTACAGGCAAGTAGGGAGGAGAACAGGGAAAGGGAAAAGAGCAGGGGAAGAGAGAGGGGGCACGACAAATGCAATGCAATTCCACAATTATTTACTAAGTGCTCATCGTGTCAGGGGATATGGTAATGAATAAAACAAAGGAGAGTATAAAGAAGAGGGGATTCGGATAGAGCAAAAGGAGGGGGACAGAAGGCGGAGGGGAGTGAGGAAAGAAGAGGAGAAATAATTAAGACAAAAAAAATCAAACTGTGTACAAGGAGGGCAATGGTAAGAGGAAAAACCTTTACCACGACCTCAAGGATTGGCCACACTGTCTGGGCTGAGGCAGAGGCTGCTTTCTCTTGGCCCCGTCTCTTACCCACTATTACCACGAGGTTGGCACAGCCTCCACACAGTTTTTCCAACAAGCCAGCTCTGACCCTGGCATCGTTTGGCCTGATGCAGCCCATGGCAAGCAGCCTACACCCTGATCTAGCCAGTGCTTTCCCCCGGCTCACAAAGGTCAACTGCCTAATGTGGCGCGTGAGCTTTTCCTGGGTACTCAGAGAACCTGCCTCTTAGAATTTCTTCTTCTAAGGGCCTCATTGACATAAATGTCCATTTTGAGTCTTCAATCAATATTTGACCCAATGGCTTATTTTTATCCTACTGCCAACAGCAGCATTACTTTTCCATCCAATTTTGCAGGAGTGCCGCCTTTCTCACATTTGCTACCTGTTCAGTTTGTCACCTCATGTCACTTTTTTCTCTTGCTGATCCCCCCACAGCCCTCTTCAGAATGGACTCTTGCAGCCCTTCTGACCACCAGAGGGGACGGCTAGGACCTTGTGTTGGTGACACTCCCACCCTCAGTTAGCCTCCTCCGCCAGCAGTTATATGGCATCAGCCATGCTTTCTCTCTGGCCTTTAGGGGGTCCCAAGAAAGGTACGCTGCTGCTGCTGCCCAGCCCCTGCCATGCCCCAGACCCACCTCAGTCCTGACTTAATACAGGTAGCTTCCCAGATGCATTGAGATGCCAGGACTTGGAAGGTGGGACTCGATCTCAGCAGACACTGGCCCTGGAGACATATTCTTACAGTCCAGAGAGGAAGGACAGTCTGCGCAAACCCCACCCTTTCACAGCCACTCAGTTCCCTTTTTTTGTTTCCTGACTTAAACCAATGTCTTTTTTTCTTCTTCTCAGCCACATGCTATCTGGTTCCCTGCTGCTCTCCCTATCCCTCCCCCGCAACTGTCCCCGCCCTTCATTTGCTTGGGACCCCTGACACTGCTATCTTGAGTCAAGCTCTGAAAGAACCTTTCTCAACATTACTGGAGCCAGTAAGACTTCAGCTGGGCTGGGGCTGTGTTGTGCAGACAAGTTGTCAGGCCTCCCTCATAGAGGTAAAGAGACGACATAACTAAAGGACGGTGGAGATGTTCAGTACAGGGAGAGGGGCTTACAGGAAAGAGGAGAAATACTGGAGCTGGCAGAAACAGCACAAAGAGACTGGCCAGGACAAGTGTCCTTAGAGTCTCCTGTCCTCAGAGGCAGAGGAGACTCAGGATCACACAGTTAAACTTGATAGTAAAGGATGGAGAGTGCTCATATTAAGGACCTTGAAGAACAAAGACTGACAAAGGTAAAGACAAGATTTGCTCCTGCTGAGTCATTTTCTAAGAAAACATTTTTTCCTTACAGATAAAAATGTCAGAATATAAGGCTCCACAAAGACTTGTACCCTTCCCCATTTTCTGTGTAATCCCAGCTACTAAGGAGGCTGAGGCGGGAGGATCTTTAGAGCTCAAGAGCTCGATGTCAACCTGGACAACACAGTGAGATCCTCTCCAACTTCCACCTTTAAAAAAAGGTAATGAAGAGGCTTGGTGCCTGTGGCTCAAGCAGCTAAGGCGCCAGCCACATACACCTGAGCTGGCAAGTTCGAATCCAGCCTGGGCCCACCAAACAACAATGATGGCTGCAACAAAAAATATCTGGGCATTGTGGCAGGTGCCTATAGCCCCAGCTACTTGGGAGGCGGAGGCAGGAGAATCACTTGAGCCCAGGAGTTAGAGGTTGCTGTGAGCTGTGATGCCACAACACTCTACCCAGGGTGACAGCTTGAGGCTCTGTCTCAAAAAAAAAGTAATAAAAAGATTCAGCCTTGGGCGGTGCCTGTGGCTCAATAAGTAGGGTGCTGGCCCCATATACCTAGGGTGGCGGGTTCAAGCCCAGCCCCAGCTAAATTGCAACAGAAAAAAAATAGCTGGGTGTTGTGGTGGGCGCCTGTAGTCCTAGATACTCAGGAGGCTGAGGCAAGAGAATCGCCTAGGCCCAGGAGTTGAAGGCTGCTGTGAGCTGTGTGATGCCACAGCACTCTCTACCTAGGGCAATAAAGTGAGACTCAGTCTCTACAAAAAAAAAAAAAAAAGATTCAGCCTTGCTGGGCATGGTGGCTCACACCTATAATCCTAGCACTCTGGTTGGTGGATCGCCTGAGCTCATGAATTTGAGACCAGCCTGAGCCAGATCAAGACCGCATCTCTAAAAAATAGCCAAGCATTGTGGCAGGAGCCTGTAGTCCCAGTTACTTGGGAGGCTGAGGCAAGAGGATCCCTTGAGTCCAAAAATTTGAGGTTGCTGTGAGCTATGATACTACAGCACTCTACCAGGGGTGACAAAGTTAGACTCTGTCTCAAAAAAAAAAAATTCAGCCTCAAGGATTTACACTAATTTAACACATTTCTCTTTAATCCTATAAATCAGTAAACCAGACAAAGTGTGTCACTTGAAACCTGGATGTTTCCTCAGGGGCCTCCTAGTTTATGTTTCAACTGCAATCTCTTCAAGGATTCTCTCGTAGGAAATGCAGCCAGTATTGGCTGCAGACTATGAGGGTGGTGGAGCCCCTAGTCTGCTTGTTCACCTTGACACATCATGCACTGCCATATTCCTTGTCCCAGGGTGCTGTATTCTATATTGTAGAAACAGATCCCAGACAAATCTATCAGAATTTTCAAGGCTGCAGGACTTTTTTTTTTTTTTGAGACAGAGTCTCATTTTGTCACCCTCAGTAGAGTGCTATGGCCTCATAGCTCACAGCAACCTCAAACTCTTGAGCTCAAGTGATTCTCTTATCTCAGCCTCCCAAGTAGTTGGAACAACAGGAGCCCACCATATGCCCAGCTATTTTTATTTATTTATTTTTTTTAGAGACAGAGTCTCACTCTGTCTCCCTCTGTAGAGTGCTGTGGCATCACAGCAACCTTCAGCTCTTGGGCTTAGGTGATTCTCTTGCCTCAGCCTCCACAGTAGCTGGGACCACAGGCGCCCACCACAACACCCAGCTATTTTATTGTTGTTGTTGCAGTTTGGTCAGGGCTGGGTTCAAACCCACCACCCTCGGTATAGGGGGCTAGCGCCCCACTCACTGAGCCACAGGCACCACCCCCAGCTATTTTTAGAGACGGGGTGGGGTTTCACTCTGCCTCAGGCTGGTCTCCAACCCATGAGCTCAGGCAATCCACCTGCCTCAGCCTCCCAGAGTACTAGGATTACAGGTATAAACCACTGTGCCCAGCAGGCAACAGGACTTTAAATTTTTTTTTTAAGAATTTATAGGATGGGGTGGCGCCTGTGGTTCAGTGGTTAGGGCACTGGCCCCATATACCGAGGGTGGTAGGTTCAAACCCGGCCCTGGCCAAACTGCAACAAAAAGTAGCCGAGCATTGTGGGAGGCACCTGTAGTCCCAGCTACTTGGGAGACTGAGGCAAGAGAATTGCCTATGCCCAGGAGTTGGAGGTTGGAGCTGTGATGCTATGGCACTCTACTGAGGGCGACAAAGTGAGACTCTGTCTCGGGGAAAAAAAAATTATAGGATGACAGAGTGGTTGATCCTCACATCTGTACAAAGCTGCAAGCATTGTATGATTGCTTTATTGACAAATTACATCCTTTCACTAGTCATCCCCAATACCTGTCCTAGTTGCCTGAGAGTTGGCCATAGTCAGTCTCCTTTCCTCCCCCTTTTTTTTAGTCAGATGCCATTTATTGTCACTTGCCCTGTCTTTTCTCAAGGTCCATGTTGGGGTGGGGGCTGGGAGTTGATAGGCATACACTGGGAGATCTGGACAAGAGAAAGGAGGACAAGGAAAAGGGTGAGCAAACCTAGGCTCTTCACCCTCTGCCCACTACTCCCCTGACACCCTCCTCCATACTGACAAGTACTATACCTAAACAGTGTGAACAAATGGCTGAGTGTTACCTCAACACATTCCGGTGTAATATTAGGCTTTGTTCTTGACGCTATCCTGTTCAACATTTTTATTAAGGACTTTCAAGGAAGATAAGAACATAGTCTAGGGCCGGGCATGGTAGCTCACGCCTGTAATCCTAACACTCTGGGAGGCCAAGGTAGGCAGATTGTTTGAACTCAGGAGTTCAAGACTGGTCTGAGCAAAAGTGAGACCCCATTTCTACTAAAATAGAAAAAGCTGGGTATGGATGGTGGCAGCCACCTGTAGTCCCAGCTACTCGGGAGGCTGAGGCAGAAGACTCACTTGAGCCCAGGAGTTGGAGGTTGTTGTGAGCTGTGAAGCCATGGCACTCTACCCAGGGGGACAGCTTGAGGCTCTGTCTCAAAAAAAAAAAAATTTAAAATAGAAAACAGGCTCCGTGCCTGTGGCTTGAGTGGCTAAGGCGCCGGCCACATACAACTAAGGTGGCGGGTTCAAATCCAGCCTGGGCCTGCCAAAACAACAATGATGGTTGCAACCAAAAAATAGCTGGGCGCCTGTGGTCCCAGCTACTTGGGAGGCTGAGGCAGGAGACTCGCTTGAGCCCAGGAGTTAGAGGTTGCTGTGAGCTGTGATGCCACAGCACTCTA
>CAUYQV010136981.1:0-28314 GCA_963574575.1 Galagoides demidoff
GTCCCAGCTACTTGGGAGGCGGAGGCAGGAGACTCGCTTGAGCCCAGGAGTTGGAGGTTGCTATGAGCTGTGATGCCATGGCACTCTACCCAGGGGGACAGCTTGAGGCTCCGTCTCAAAAAAAAAAATAAATAAATAAAGATTGCCCGTAGTGCCCAGGTCTGTGAACATGGGAAACTGAGGTGAACCCGTTTACGCAGTTGCCCATACACTTCAAAAGGAAGATTAATCATGAACCGTGAATACAGCTGCAGCAAACATTCATATATGGGTTAAACAGTCACCTAAGAGTGGGATCGCTGGGTTGTGTGGTGACGGTTTGTGCTTAGCCCTAGGAGAAACTCCAAGCCACTTTGCTGTAGCTGCACCACCTTCTGCTGTAGCTCCATCATTCCCACCGGCAAACTAAGCGAGCTCCGTGTGCTCAGCCCCCTCCCAGCACTTCCCGTTGCTGCCAAGTTCTTTTGCTTTGCTTGTGGTTTGTGGTGAGGTTATCTCAGCATTCCAAAATGTGAGAAATGGTAACTCGTTGTGGTTTTATTCTGCATGTTCTTCATAACTCATGGTATTGGGAATCTTTCATGCGCTTATGAAAGCCATTTATCTTTTTTGATGATATTATGTATCCAAAATTTTTTCCCATTAAAAAAAAAATTGCGTTAGGTGGTGCCTATGGCTCAAAGGAGTGGAAAGATATGTTTATAAGATATATTTTGGCGCTCGGTGCCTGTAGCTCAAGTGGCTAAGGTGCTAGCCACATACACCAGAGTTGGCGGGTTCAAATCCAGCCCGGGCCTGCCAAACAACAATGACAACTACAACCAAAAAATAGCCGGGCATTGTGGCGGGTTCCTAGAGTCTCAGCCACTTGGGAGGCAGAGGCAAGAGAATCGCTTAAGCCCAGGATTTTGCAGTTGATGTGAGCTGTGACGCTACAGCACTCTACCCAGGGCGATAAGCTTGAGGCTCTGTCTCAAAAAATTAAATAAATAAATAAATAAATAAAATTGTGTTGGGCAGCGCCTGTGGCTCAAAGGAGTAGGGTATCAGCCCCATATGCTGGAGGTGGTGGGTTCAAACCCAGCCCTGGCCAAAAACTGCCAAAAAAAAAAAATTGCATTATTGGTTGTCTTCTTATTGGCTTCATTTATAATGGCCCAAACTGGAATCAATGCAAATATCTGCCAACTGATAGCTGGATAAACAAACTATGGTACATCTATACAATGGAATTCCCAGCAACAAGAAGGAGCGAACTTGTAAACTCAGCGTTTATGCCAAGTAGCAGAAGCAGAGTTCAGGAAGCTGCCTGCTGCGGGTTTCCATTCGTATGACGTTCCGGAGAGGGACAGAAATCGGATCAGTGGTGGGCTGGTGGGGACGGGAAACGTTTTTAGAGAACTTTTGGCTTCACTCTAGCAGCCCCCCTTCCCGACCGTAGGTTTAATATTTAAGCTTGAGTTTCTGCTGCAAAAACACAAACGTGATTTTTCTCTGATTATAATCGTAGGAGTTGCCGAACAGACAACAAGCCTGGGGGCTGAATAGAGAGATGGTTGAACACCTTTTTATATTATTTTGTTTCTAAGGGGTCTCGCTCTGTCGCCCAGGCTGGAGTGTGGGGGCCCGATCAGAGCTTACTGCAACCTTGAACTCCTGGAGTTGAGCATTGTAAGAATGGAGCACTGAGCATTGTACTGATTCTCTTAGGATTCTGATTCACAGAGAATAAGGATTTATATCCACTGATCCCCTGCAGTTGGGGACATGGGAACTTTGGGGGGTGGTGGCTGAGGGGAGTCAAATCTCTTTATAGTACAGTGAACACCAAGGAATTGCCCAGCCTTTGAAGTAGTAGGAGGTTTTATCTGCTGAATATTGCATAAAGAAAATGAGCTGTGCTGTCTGCCTAGGGCTTGGAAACCTCCTCCACTTACAGAGATTCTTGTTGTACACATCTATTATAAATAGCCTTTACACTTTATAGGCAAAGTAGGAAGAGACTCCAAGCCATTGGGCAGGAGAATTTCTTTTTTTCCAAATACTTTTTTAGAGCCAAGTTAAAGAGATGCTGTGCTAAGCCTGGGAGTCTTTTAGATAAAGGTCACATCCTCACGTGAGTGCAAGCAAAGCTTCTGCTGTGTCTGCTAAGTCTTGTGGAGCAGGGGGATTTTCTTTTACAGATACACTTTAGAGGTTCTTCTAAGTGCAATGACATGGTGCACAGTCCTTTAAAATAAGTTGGGAATATTATTCCTGGTCCACAACCGCCTGGCTTTCAGGTTCATCCAGAACCTGAGCTTGAATCCCTTTTGCTATGTGTTTGTCCTTGTGCTCATGGTTTGGATAATTTGCATTTGGGTTCCTGCTACTCCAACTGGAACCTCTGAGTGAGATCCTCACCTGGAAGCATTGTAGAGAGACGGGTCCTCCCAGACCTACTGAGTCAGGGTCTGCATGGCTTCACTTCTCTGCCTATTGGCTAAAAGATCAAGTATAGAATCTGCCTGGTATCAAATCCCGAGACAATGCATTTGCCTTTGAAGTTTGAGAGGTATCAACCCACTCTAAGGTCCTTCTTGGAACATCCTGCCTATTCTGCAGATAGCCTTTTTAGGGTAATATGTGACCCTCAGAAATGTGCCTTGGCAAATGCTCCTGACAGCCACGTAGGTGAGTGTGGGTGCGAGCCACTGTGCTCAAAATGCACTTAATTTATTGAGTGCTGACTTGGACGCCAATGATACAAAAATGAGTAAAGCATAGTTGCCGCCTTCAGGGAACTCAGAGTGTAATGAGGGGCAGAGAATGAGCTGCAGCATCTCATTGTCCAGTGGCTTTATCTGTCACCCACACAAGGTACCAGTTCCCTTCCCTCAATGTACAGTCACAAAACACCTGCCTCCGAGTCACTGGGGTCACAGAGGATGGTGCTTAGGTGACAAAGCAGGGAGTCTGCTCCAGACCTACTGAACCAGACTCTGGGGAGTGGCCACAGCACCTGCATTTTAAGTGTCATTCTGTACTTTAAGTTTCAGAACCACAGACCCGGGTGCTGCTTCGATATTCTCCATGACTAGATGCTGTGCTACAAAGGGCTGTTTAAATTGTCTCCAAAATTTAAAGAGTCTCTCCAGGCTTTCTTATCATAAATTCAAGGGGAGGTCAAGGCTGTTTTTATCTTTGGCTGAGGCAACATAAGGATCTTGGTGGATGGTACTGAAGAACGGTTCGAATTCGTATTTCTCTATTTTCTGGTGGCGTGTTTTCTAGGGGCAAATTGCGATGCTTTTTTCCTGTAATGAGGTGACAGTGTGCACGTTGTTCTGACAGTCCCGCGACTTTCTTGTTTAATGTTCAGACTCATCTAATCAAACACACTGAAATTGGATTATGGTTGTTGCACTTTATATCAGTTATTATCCATTTAAATGCAGGTCCGAAGGAGATAAAATTGATTTTTCTGTGCTACTTGGGGACATCGTAGGTTATCGGAATGCTTTTTGAATTTTCAATTAGGTTTGTATGAAGGAGAGAAAGATTAGTGGTTGGGCGTGTTAGGTTTTTTTCTTTATGTATTATGTAAATAAACTGTAATATTTCATTCTAATTAGGAAGTCAAATGCCTTTTAAAAATGTTGGTGATCTGCTTTCATATCATGCTTTCTGTATTTAAAGCATGTCAGATTTTTAAAGCGGATAATAATTTGGAGGGATGTTTTTATTTTTAGAAAGAAAAAAAGAAAATAGAGCACCTTTATAATACTCAGTTACTACGGTAACGGTGGTCTTATTTATCAGGGAATGAGCTGTAATACATACCAGAATTTCACATATAATTGAACCTATCTCTCTATAAACAAAGGCTGCTTTTTAACAGTGCCTTCCTTCTACAGACACCTTTTGTGTGCCTGTTCTGTGTGAGCACCATGCCCAGTGCTAGGGACTCAGGCTAACACAGGCCCTCCAGAAGAGTCAATGTCTGCACACCACCGACCGCTCTGAAGGCAGAGTGACGGGCCAGGGAGCACAAAGGCAGGGATGCCAGCAGGGAAAGGCTGCTTGGACAAGATGGCATTCGAGCTGGACACAAACTCTTAAACAGGAGCTCACAAAATGGAAATTTGTCCTTTAAATTGTAAAGGTATTACATGGTCATTTTTAAAATACCTAAAGAAAAAGTATTAAATTAGATGATTATAATGTACGTAGAAGCAGTTATTGTCAGGAAATATGTTTGCTGCCAAAACCACAAGGAGGAAGTGGGACGTCAGAACAGTCCACAGACCACCTTGGCTTTGACAGTTTGCTGGAAGGCTTCACACAGCTCACTGAATGCTGCTGTGTGCCTGGTTATGGTCTGGGACAGGCAAAGGGGTCAGATTAAAATTAGGCAAGGGAAGAACGGCACAGCACAGTCCAGGAAAGGCCCAGTGTGGAGCCCTCAGTTCTCCTCTCTCCCTGGTGTCAAGGACAGCATAACTTTCCAAGTTTTGCGGTAGGACAGTAGCACAGAGAAGCCCACCTGAGCTTTGGTGTCTGGAGTTTTTACTGGGCCTCTCTCACCTGGGCATGTTTGACTGGGCCAGGGCTGTCTGTCTCCAGCCCCTCCAGGGGCAGAGCTGATAGTGCATGACCTGAAGTCCCCACCCTTAATTATACCTCGTAAGACCCTCTAGTGTGACCCAAGGCCCCTGGGCAAATAGAAACACTGGTATCAGGCATGACATCCCAGGATCTTAGAGATTAGCTCCCAGAAGCCACAGGGCAGACACCAGACACTCTTTATCCAAAGTTAAATTCTTTACTGTACAAGAACAAAACAAGACTTTGATTGTTTCTAGAGCTTACCATAAAGTGAGGGGGATGAATAAGAAATAGCTGATTATCCAAACACATATGCCAGACTGCCACAAGGACCATGAAGGGAAAACCCGGGTTGTGGTAAGGGAGGGTGCTGCCGGTCAGGAAGTTACTCCGCAGGAATAACTTTCAGGATCTTTTAGACCAGCAGTTCTCAACCTGTGGGTCGCGACCCCTTTGGGGATTGAACAACCCTTTCACAGGGGTCACCTAAAACCATCACATACACCCCGTACAAATACAGGTGTGTGAAAATAATTTTATGGTTGGGATCACCTGAACATGAGGAACTCTATTAAAGGGTGGCAGCATTAGGAAGATTGAGACCCGCTGTTTTAGACTGAGATCTAAAAGAGGAGAGGGCTTAGCCAGGTGGGCAGTGCAGGGAAGAGCATTTCAGGAGCAGGGGATCGTCAGTGCAAAGGCTCTGAGATGCGAAGTGGCTGGGCACGTTCTGGAGACATGATGATGAAGCTGGAGCAGAGACCAAGCGGAGGGAATGTGGTTACAGCATTGGAGAGAGTTGCTGGAACCAGATCCCAGCTGGCCTTGGAGACCCTGAAAAGCGACTGTGGACTTTATCTCCATGTGATGGGAAGCCATTGTATGGCTTCACAGCAGGATCGTGGCCATATTTTGGGGCGGGGGGGGGGGGGTGGTGGGGGTGTTGGGTTTTTGTTTTGTTTTGGTTTGGGTTTTTTTGCAGTTTTGGCTGGGGCTGGGTTTGAACCCTCCACCTCCGGTATTTGGGGCTGGTGCCTTACTCCTTTGAGCCACAGGCACTGCCCTGGGTGTGTATGTTTTTCTAAAGAACATAATGTGTGTAACTACTGTGAGAATAGCTTGCTGAGGACAAGAGTGGAGACTGTTAAAAAAAAAAAACTACTGCAATTGTCCTGTGAGAGAACAGGCGATAACTGGTGCCATGCAGTTGGAGAGAGGGCGGCCAGTTTAAAGAGCAGCAGGAGGGGAGTTGGCAGGACTCACGGCCCATGCTTCCTGCAGCAGACCCTCAGCTGCCACCCTGTGCTGTCACCCTGTGGGCATCTGGCAGCCCATCTGATTGGTTGCTTCCTCCCTGCCACACGCAGAGAATCAGATAACCAAGCTCGTCACAATTACACTTAAGAAGGGAGAGGCAGCCTGTGAGGGGTAACAGGGATAATCCTGTGACATTGGTTCATGTCCCTGGGCTTGGTGATGTCTCTTTGGCTGCTGAACCCCAAGTCTCAAAGCCTCTTCCAGTCGAGGCTTGTGTTCCGTTCAGCAGTTCTGTAAATCACTGTTCTCAGTAACTGCGATGTCTCTGGTCCTAGACTCAGATACATCACGGATTAAATCCTGCCTTCCCTAGAAAGACAGTGGTTGAGCAGAAAAGACAAATACAAAATTGTTAGCACAGAGCCTGGCACTTAGGAGGAGCTTAAGAAAAGTCGAATGAGTCCTCTTTTGAAAACATGAAAATTAAAAGGAGTTTTCTGGGCACATGTGTGTTTTACAAGGACAGACAAGGCTGCCTCATTACATACTCCCTTGATTTTCCATGTGTATTTTCTATTTTCTGTTTTTTTTTAAAGTATACTATACAGAACTTCGAATTTAGTAGAAAACATGGCTAATACCCTCTCAATATTTCACTTTATAAATTGGTCAAATAACTTATTCTTGCCCAGAAATAATTAAGGAAAGAGAAAATACTTTCAGCGTACCACAGAGTCTCGTCTGCAAGAGATCTGGGGTTTTCATTTAAAACTCTTTTATTTTTGGCTGGCCAGCACCCTTATTTAAAATGCTGTCACTTAGCCAACTGGACATTTTCTGCTTCATGTATACGGGGGAGTGGCCCTCAGCTAGAGAGGACAAATTGGAGGTGCCAGTGTGATCGGGGTTTTCAAGTCAGCTGTGGACAAAAACTGCCTTCAGAAAGACAGGCGTGCAAAGGGCTGCAGGGGCGAGCTAGAGGAAGTGCTTTGTGTAAACTGGCAGGCAACCTGTAGAAAACACCTTCCAGCTCACTTAATAATTTGCTGCCTCTTGAAATCCGATTATTCTGATTTCCGCCTTGTCGTGGCACTCCACAGACTTTCTGGCTCGGGTTGCAGTAATCATGCTGTGCCATCCCCCAATTAGACAGGGTCTTACTAGAAACCATGAACATGCGCCTGGAGCCTCCACTTTTTAAAGCGGTTCAGTGGTGTTAGAATGAGCTTTCTGGGTCCTGAGAGTCCAAAAAGGGGGTGCGTGTTGCGGGGGGGGGGTGGTGGTGCGGGGATCCGCTTTGCTCCCGGAGAGTTCAGCCCCAGCAGCTGGGAGCACCTGCCCGAGGCACCTGCCTGGGGCATCTGGCAGGGCGGGGCGGGGCCCACGCGCCTCCACAGCAGCCAATGGGCGGCGGGCAGCGCGCGGGCAGCTCGGGAGGCGCGGGCGCCACTCGCTCAAGTTGAGACGGAGGGACTCGGGGCTGCAGCTTTGAGTGACAGCACCCGCTAGCTGGGGGCAGCATCCCTGCCCAGCCCCTGCAGACCGACTGCAAGACAAAGGTGAGGAAGTTGGGGGGGCGGGGGTCGCGCTTTTGTCTTACGGTACATTTAGGGATAGCGGGTTGGAGCCCAAGCTCACTGGCGGGGACGAGACGCGCGGGACAAAGGCTGCTCCCTCCCTTCTCTGAGCCGGCGGCGCTTAGCGAGATGCCTGGTTGTGGGCGGCTGGAAGGGATAAAAAGAGGGGTCTTTCTGCCTCTCCCAGGGAAGAGTGAGGACTGGGTGCATGACATGGGGTCTTGCGGGGAGGGGGGGGTGTGTTTGGGCCCGATTTCCCAGTGTAGCTGGAAGCTGTTTGTGCTGGACCCTGGTGGTCTGCACGGGCGTTTCTCTCGCGGCCAGTGTTAGGTGATTGAATAAGTGGCATTCATCTCCCATGTCCCCTGTGAATCCGCTTTTCTATCTTGTCTAAACCGAGAGTGAAAAATATTGCAGGGTGCCTGGTAATCCAGTACTTGGATTAAAAGCAATTTTCTTTGGTGTAGAATAATTTTAGTGACATGATTTAGAATATTGGTGTGACTTGCATGTGAGAAAATGTCTCAAATTCCCGAAAGGCAGAAGAGTGGCCAACTTACTACGGGTTTGTTCTTGGCATTGAAAAAGTGGTAGTGTTTTTGAAAAGAAAAACGTGATAATTTAAATATTGCTTACAACGCTTGATTCGATTCTTGGGGAATCTGCGCCTTTCCCATTTATTATTCTTTCCCTGTACCAATATTGTAACCAGGCAGGTCTCTGGATTCATAATTAGCATGTAGCTGTGAACCTTCATCACTGTCTGGGGTGGGAAAAGGAGGGGGGAGGAGGCAATCGCATTAGTCTTTTTTTCCTTTCTGTAGTCTGCAGCTGCAAGCTGGCTTCTGTCACTGGGGTGGGGGGGTGTCCTCTCTGCTCACAATGTTATTGGGGGGGAGGGGTTCTTAGATCATTGAGTCCCTCCTCTGGCCTCTGACACCCTTGTGTATTTGTTTTCTCCCTGAAGTTAAGGTTTTGGCTACTGCCTTGGGTTAGTTACTTTCACAAAGGAATTATTAAGTGTCCTGAAGCTTCTCTTAAGTTAGGAGCAGAACGTGTTGCGAGAAAAAGTCTTAAATCCACGTTTGTAGATTTTGTCTATAATTATGTGAAGTTCTCAGTGGCTGTGTTGTCCAAAATGGAATGTGAATTAAGCACTTACTGGAGGACTGACTTTCCACAGACCATCAGCCAGTATCACCAGAGAAGTGCTATGGTCCTTAGCTCAGGGGTGAGAACTCAGCTCTTCGAGCCAGTGGCATGTTTTTTGAGTTCTCTAGCTTTTCAGCAATGGGGATGAGTTATTTACCAAGTATCTGTTAAACACCTGCTATGTCCAGAGTATTGGCGCTGATGGTAAAGTGGTAAACACAGCAGGTACCTTCCTGCTTCCTTGGTGCTCACACTGTGCTGGCCTGAAACCCGAGTCAGGCCTCTGAGCTGGGGCTTACTTGGGGAGCCGCGTAGACACTAAGGTGAGACAAGAGGCCTGCTGGGGGCCGCTCTGGAGGTCAGTGGAGCCCAGGGCTGTGGGTGCAAGGGCTGGGTAGGGTCTGGTCATCTCCACTCTAAGAGTGCAAGTGTTAGTCACCAGTGGGTCGTTTGGCACTGGAGTCAGTCCCCTTGGGCTGGCCTTGATCACTAATACCTTGTCAAGGAGTCTGCTGCAAGGAGGGCCAGGGCTGAGTTGGAGGAGTTTGAGTGTTGGCGTTGCTGATGTGGGTGTGGCAGTTCCAGTCTGTAACAGAAACTCTCAGTCCATACCCTGCTAGTCTCACCTTGACTGCTTTCATCTTGAATAGCCCTCAAGGAAATTAATTTCATTCTGTACCACTGACTGAGCAAAGCTTTACATCTATACTGTATCCTGAATGTTGAGAGATAACCTAACCTGTTAAGGAGCCTGGAATGTAGTTGGAAAACCCCCATTTACTCTCCAGATGCTTCTCTGGGTTTGGGAGAGTAGACTGATGGTGCATAACTTCTTAGTCATCTGGGTTTTCCACAAATCCCTAGGGTCACATAGATATGTGCTAAGTAGTAGTGTAACTTACTCTTTTTCAGCTCCTGTGTCTAACACCGGATGTAACATTTTTGATATGTTTTAGACCTTTAGATTCCTTGGACTCTAGCATCAGACCTGGCATAGGGTGCTCTCCAGGAAAGCTTTAGTGCTGAATGAGCAGAAGAATGAACATAGATAAAACTACTTCGTCATCTATTTTTAGGGTGTAATTGTGACCATCACATGGGCTTAATACATATAATCTATGGGTGGTATGTGTTTTTCCGTGGATGTGGAATATCTGCTATGTGCCAGGCACTTGGGAGGTCCATGAGGGAGTGAGACAGACAAGATCCCCGTTCAGAGAGGCAGAACATACCCAAAATAACAGCTCAGGTAGCACATGATGGAGATTATGCTGACTGCCTTGAAAATGACCAACAGTGTGAGGCATCAGCAGGTAGCTTGTTACTCTCTGGGTCAGGAGTCAGTCCATCCTAAGGGGTGACATTTCCTGTGGGCTTGAAGGCAGAGAAGAAGCCAGCTACCTGAGGAGAGCAGGAAGTTCTGAGGAAGAGGAGCACTCTGCAGGTTCAGGGTTTGAGGGGAGGCCAGTGTGCCTAGAGCTGGGAGCGAGGAGGCCAGCAGTTGGAATGGCAGCAACAAGATCAGACAAGGCTTGCAGGTGACGGTTGAAGGTCACAATGAGATGCCTTCATGAGTAGTACCCAGGGGAATGCCGCGATCTCATTTATTTCATCAAGATCTCAAGGAATGCTCTTAAGGGGACTGGACACTGGGGCAGGAGCGGAAGTGGAGGGACCAGGTGGCCAGTCCTGCTCCAGGAGAGATTAGCGACATGGTGGAGGGCACAGAGAGCAGCTGGGTCGGGAAGACTACATTACAGAGGTTGAACTGGCAGGATTGACGGTAGAGGATGCAGGAAGGGGAATGCTTTAGGCCACACCTGGATTCTTACACTGGTTGATTTCTGTTGGATACACATTCGTATCAAATACAAATCATGACTGTTCAAGAACTGAGTTATTAAGTAGTGGAGCGACTCCTTTGAATTGGTGTTGTGTCAAGACCTTGACTTAATTTTTCTTCCAAAGTGTGGATGAACACACATGTCCAGTGGAGTCTTATGTGTTTAGTCCTTTTGCCAAGACATTTTTATCCTCTGATGCCCTGACTCCTCTTTTTTTTTTTCTTTGCAGTTTTTGGCCGGGGCTGGGTTTGAACCTGCCACCTCCGGCATATGGGGCTGACGCCCTACTCCTTTGAGCCACAGGCGCTGCCCCTGACTGTTCTTCTTAACTGGTTATCAGATTATTAAGCATCTTTATTTGTTCTGGCGTAAAAATAAAGGATGAAAGTAAGAGGACAGGTTTAAGCCTTAATGTGTATGGGATTATTCTACTGCGCTCCCAGCTTTATCAGAAACCATTGATAATTGTGTTTGAAGTTTTTATTTCACGTGCAGCATCCTCTGTGGTTGCCACAACTGGTATTCTCTTATAAATAGAACTTGCTCTGTGTGTATTTCAAATCAAAAAGAGTTGACTGATGTCTTTACAACTTCACAGGAAATTCATTGAACATTTTGGGAGTTAGAAAAGCCATTTCTGTATGTCTGTTAAGTAGAAAAACATTAATTTCTGATAGGATTTTCTGCCCCCTCCTTCTAGCTACAGAATTGTGAACTTGAAAGCTTATGGCATCTTTGTCAGTAGTTTGGTTTAACAATCAACTTTAGGCCCAGCGCCTGTAGCTCAAGCAGCTGGGGTGCCAGCCACATACACCATAGCTGGCAGGTTTGAATCCAGCCCAGGCTGGCCAAACAACAATGACTGACAACCAAAAAATATCCGGGTGTTGTGGTGGATGCCTGTAGTACCAGCTACTTGGGAGGCTGAGGCAAGAGAATCACTTAAGCCCAGGAGTTGGAGGTTGCTGTGAGCTGTGATGCCACAGTACCCTACCCAGGGCGACAGCTTGAAGCTCTGTCTCAAAAAAAAAATCAACTTCAGTTTGGTTTTGCAAAAAAAAAAAAAATACATATATCTATTGGCCCTAAACATATTCCTTCTGCAGTCAGTATTTTGAGCAGACGGGAAGGGGCAGAAGTGACTGGGGCTGCCAGCCTTTCTGATCTGGAAAACTGGACTTGTTACCCTACAACATGTAAGCTTGTCTGCAGATGAATAAATTATGACAGTTGAAATAATTATGATAGAGGAAAAGCTGCAGCCAAGAGCACAGTTGACAACTGGGGCCATGTTGGCCTGATTCTGTCACGGCAAAGCGTGTATCTTTTTGCCAAGTTACCTGAAAATGCTGTTTTTGAGGATTCTGGTGTGCTTTTTTTTTTCCCCAGTCCCTTCCCCCTTGAAACAGTCTAAGAATCAGAGGCTGCTAATGACCTTTTTAAAATACAATGGCTGGGAGGGAGACATACAGGGTATGCTGTTCACATGTGGGGCATCCAGATAAGATTTCAGTTGAGCAAAAGAGTTTTCGGTTCTAAAGAATCTGCTAATTGGGCTCGGCGCCTGTGGCTCAAGCGGCTAAGGCGCCAGCCACATACACCTAAGGTGGCGGGTTCGAATCCAGCCTGGGCCCGCCAAACAACAATGATGGCTGCAACCAAAAAATAGCCGGGTGCTGTGGCAGGCGCCTGTGGTCCCAGCTGCTTGGGAGGCAGAGGCTCGAGCCCAGGAGTTGGAGGTTGCTGTGAGCTGTGATGCCATGGCACTCTACCTAAGGGGATAGCTTGAGGCTCTGTCTCAAAAAAAAAAAAAAAAAAAAAGAATCTGCTAATTGGAAAAGCTCTTATTACTGCATCTTGATGGAATAGTTTCTAGCAGCCCTGGAGTTTGTCACCTGGGACAAGAATCATTCCATCATCTCAGCCAGTCACAGGGCCCCATGCTTGATTTACACTCTGCTGTTAACCTTGATAACTGAATTTTTAACAAGGAGCTTAGTGTTTTCGTGTCTCAGCCCTGAATGGGGGATCATCTTCTAGAGCAGGTGTTGGCCAACCTTCTCTGTGAAAGGCCAGATATTAAATATTGGAGGCTCTGGGGCCCACAGGGTCTCTGCATCGACTCAGCTTTGTGGTTGTAGCACAGAAGCTGCTACAGCCTCGCCTGGGTGAATGGGTGTGGCTGCGTTCCAGTGACCCTTCATTTACAAAACAGTCAAAGAGCTGATTTGGGGTCAGAATTTGCCAATCCCAGATCTAAGGCACCTGAGTGGAATCCACAGTGATTATTGAAATAGGGTTATTTGGAAGTGCTGAAAACTAAGGATTCCTGCAGGCTTTTTCCACTGTTCCCACCCTGGAGCCTCTTCTCTATGATGGTACATTTGTTCTAGTTGTCAAATATGAACAAACAATGCGACAGTGTTGCAAAGCCAGGCACCCTAGTGCCAACCTATAGTCCCAGCTGCTCAGGAGGCTAAGGCAGGAGGATTGCTTGAGCTCAGGAATTTGAGGCTAGCCTCAGCAACCAGCAAGACCCCATCGACCCCATCCTCCTCCCCTCTTCTCTGCTCCTCTGGGCTCAGGGTTCTGCCTCTAGACCACCTCCCACTTCATGAAATACCTCCAGTTTAAGAGGAGGCCACAATTTTAAATAAACCAAATTAAGGAAAGAGCTAGGGAATTACAAGGGTAAATGTGAAAATATACAAGGTGGTCACCATAACCACTCAGTAATGGGAATTTATCCCTCTCTACAAAAAAATTAAAAGTAGCCAGGCCTGGTGGCAGGCACCTGTAGTCACAGCTGCTTGGAAGGCTGAGGCAGGAGGATTCCCTGGAGCCCAGGAGTTTAAGGTTGCTGTGAGCTAGGATGACACAACTGCACTCTATCCAAGTTGACAGATTTTTATCTCAAAAAAGAAAAAAAGTTAATTCCTGCCGTGATACCCTAGCCCGTCTGGGGTGCTCTGTGGCCCCTGTCCTGTAGCTGCTGAGTCCTTTGCCTCACCCTGCAGGTGTGAAATGTGTTATCTTGCCACTTTGCCCCAACTGATAAACAGAACTTTCTCTCTTTTAGAGTACAAATATAAAGAAAATTATCTGGAGATGAATCTAGATAGAAATCAATATACAAGGGAAGTTTATATATTGGATTTTTTTTTTCAAGAACAAAGGAGCTGTTTTTCATTTAGACAGATGTTCCAAAGAATGAACCTGGTTAGGGGTCCTGGAAACATCATTGTTGTTTCTGCTGGAGATGAGTTGCTTTGCTTTTAAATAGAGTCACAGAGATTAGTAATCTTCTCAGAATCAGGTGTTTTATTAACATTGGTACAGACGACCTGGAAGTAAGATGAACTGAAGTCATTTTGAAAGTACCATCTATGGCTTGGCGCCTGTGGCTTGGGTGGCTAGGGGACAAGCCACATACACCTGAGGTGGCGGGCTCTAATCCAGCCCGGGCCCACCAAAACAACAGTGACAGCTGCAACCAAAAAATAGCCGGGCATTGTGGCGGGCGCCTGTGGTCCCAGCTGCTTGGGAGACTGAGGCAGGAGACTCGCTTGAACCCAGGAGTTGGAGATTGCTGTGAGCTGTGAGGCCACGGTACTTTACCCAGGGGGACAGCTTGAGGCTCTGTCTCAAAAAAAAAAAAAAAAAAGAAAGTACCATCTATGACAGACAAGAGCCAGGGAGGGAGCAATCCAGCCGGCTCCCCAGCTGTTTGAGGCATCATTCCCTGAGGTATTGCCAACATGATCAGGAGTGAAGGAGAGGGCCTCTTTTTCCCCACTTAGTTATTCATTCAAAAATATATATCGACTCGGCGTCTATAGCTCAAGTGGCTAGGGCGCCAGCCACATACACCAGAGCTGGTGGATTCAAATCCAGCCCGGCCTGCCAAACAACAATAACAACTACAACCAAAAAATAGCCAGGCGTTGTTTCAGGCACCTGTAGTCCCAGCTACTTGGGAGGCTGAGGCAGGAGAATCACTGAAGCCCAAGAGTTTGAGGTGCTGTGAGCTGTGATGCCATAGCACTCTACCAAGGGTGACATAGTGAGACTCTGTCTCCAAAAAATATTGATTGCTCACTCTGTGCACAGCATGGTACACAAACAGACAGAAAGGTTCCCGCTAACACAGACTTGAACTTTTTGGGGGGAAAGGGAAGGGCAGAGGATAAATAAATAAATAGGGTGGTTTCAGGAGGTTGTGAGTGTGGACAGTGACTGAGGTTCCCCAGGGGTCTTTTGGAGTCAAGAGAGGATCAGAAGATCCTCTCAGGTGGTTGTGAGTGTGGACAGTGACTGGGGTTCCCCAGGGGTCTTTTGGAGGCAAGAGAAGATCAGAAGAACCTGGGAATGAGCATTTCAGGCAGGGGGACCAGCCAGACCTGTGGCTCCTCCACCCGTCCGGGACGGGCTTGTGTGTTTCCCAGCAGAAGGGTCCCGGTGTGACTCGTGGTGGGGAACTGGTTGGGGGTAAAGAACTATGAGCACAACAGGATAAGGGGCTGCTGAACGGAGAATGAAAGGAAGATAGCTGAAACCAAGCACAGCACTTAATTACCATCACCAGCTCCTGCAGTGGTGGGACCTGAAGTCCAGCAGGGACAGAGAAAAGACAGCAGAGGCCATCTCTCCAGCAAGGCCTCCCTCAATTAGGAGAGAGCTGCTTAACTAGGGGAAGAGGGGGAGGCTCAGGTGCCAAGTACCCCAGGCCACATGACAGAGGCACAGCGCCCAGCGAGGAGGCCTGTTTGTGGGTCCACCACTTGCCAGTGGTGGGGTTTGGAGAAGGTTAGCTTAGTTCCTTGAACCTAGAATTCTTCATTTATAACAGGAGAGGTGTGATGCTTCCCCTGCCAGAGCTGACTGTGCGGCTTGGTGACGATGCACCAAGAACCGGCTGGTAGAATCTATTGTCACTTGTCAGTGGTCATCAGCCTCCGTGGTGCTGGCATCTATTTTTCTTTAGGTCTGATTGAGTTTACAGAATATCAGGAATGCTTGTATCTACCTGGAAGTTAACAAAGTTGGCTTTCTGTGTTACCTAGTATTCCTTCCAACTGCATAAAGAAATCCCCTTGAAAATTCAGAAATCGATTTAAGGATGTGCCTTACCCACAAGAGGCCCTCCATGTGGCTGGGTTTAACTAGGTTTTATTCCGGAGTCTTGTCTGGACATTGCCAGAAGTGTGTGTCCTTATGGCTCCTCTTGCTTGGAAACGACGATGTCTGAGGAGAGCTGTCATCTTTTCTGCTCTACGTGAGTCCTACACCTTCACGAGTTACTGTGACTTCATATAAGAGCCTTCTGGGGGTGGACTATTTTTTGTTTTTGTTTTATCCTCTCCCCTTTCAAAAAGGAAGCCAGCCCAAGTTTTCACCATTCAAGTACAACTCACATAAACTTTATCCTTCGGTTATACCCTACCCAAAGGGTATACAACATTTTTTTTTTTTTTTCTGAGCCACACATTGAAAGAATAAAAGTTGTCCTGGGCCACACATTAAATACACAAACACTAAAGAAAACTAATCAGCAAAAAAATGGTCTGTCCATACTTTTTGAGATACCCAACACAACAGCAAAAAAACCCAAAAAAGTCCTGACAAGATCAGCATGTGGTCCACAGGTCTGCAGGTTGGACACGTCTGCTAAATGTTAGAAAGTTGAAAACAGGCTGGCACCATAGCTTAGTGAGTAGGACGCCAGCCCAGGTCTGCTAAACAACAATGACTACTGCAACCAAAAAAAAAATGGCTGGGTGTTGTAGCAGGCGCCTGTGGTCCCAGCTACTCAGGAGGCTATGGCAAGAAAATCACTTAAGCCCAAGAATTTGAGGTTGCTGTGAGCTGTGATGCTACGGCACTCTACCGAGGGTGATGTAGTAAGACTTTGTCTCAAAAAAAAAAAAAAAATTAAAAACAAAACCTGGCGGGAGTCACCTCCCCCTCAGAAGTAAATGTAAGTTGTGTGTGTGTTCTTATTTCTCTTTGGTATTCAGAGAAGCAAGGTCTTTGTGTTTTATTTATTGTAACAGAGCACAGATGAAAGCTGAAGCTCATTAATTCTCACTGTCTTCAAAAATGGAGTTTGAGAAATTCTCATTTTCTGGGTTCTTGTCAATACCCTTCTCACCCCACCCCCATTAGTAGGCTGACTGGTAACTATTGTGTCTTCTCACCCTTGGCATGAGAAAGTCCTTTATATAGAGGAATGTGCCTTGAATTTCAATAACCTTACTGCTTTAAATCCTAGCTGTACACTTCAGCATTCTGGAACTTCGCCCCTACCTGGTGCTGGTGGGCAGGATGGAGAGGTGGGGGGAGCTGGCTTGGAAAGGAGGCACCTTTGGGCAAAGGCAGGTATTCCTGTTGCTGGGAAGGATGGAACTTTTTCCCTGAGCTGAATTCTCTGAGTATCATCAGAAACCAGATGGCAAATTTGCATAAATTTGGTATTCATTTCAGTTCAGAGGCCTTTTACCTACAGGGTACAGATTCTAAAGGGGGTCTATGAGTGAGTTTCAGGAATCACTGAACCTTCCCAGTACCACCCATCTTCAAAATTGTGCATAAAATTATGAGTTCATGCACCTTTTTTTGGAGTGCTTACCTCAGATTCCAAAAGGTGCCACCCATGGTTCAAAACAGACCAGTGATCTTTCCTTTGTCTTGGCTGGCTCCCCCCTCATTCCGGGCAGTGTGCACCGCCCAGCCTGCGTGTCAGGGCCTTGCTATGAACCCCCACCCGGGAAGAGTTCACCTGTATTAACTAATGTCACTTCCACAGCGCTCTCCGGCCATGATCCCCCTCATACAGATGAAGAAACTGAAGAACAAAGAGGCCCCTGGGCCTTGACCAAAGGGCAACAACTAGTAAATGCCAGACACTCAAAAAACTTACAACTGGAGGGAAAAAATAAACTGTCAGGAGCTGGTGCAAGAATTTTTATGACATAAAGTTTCACACGGTTTGCTTTCTTGTCACATGGATCTGTGCTCAGGAGACTCCCAGTGATGAAAGACAAACGTCAAACGTAGCATGCATAGGAACCTCTGCGAGAATGGGGGCGGAGAGGGCACTGGCAGGCCCTGGCCTCGGTGCTCCGTCCATGAAAAGTGGGCGGCTGTGTGTGGCATAAGAGTCAGTGGCTGTGGCCAGGAAGAAGAGATAGCATCCTCTACCTAACATCTAACACAGACATTGTCATCCTGGCGTGCTGGGCTTTTTTGAGGAATTTCCTCTTCATTTAGATTCCAGTTACACACGCCAAGTGGTTCTGTTATTTCGGGCTTGTATTAAGGAAAGCATTGCCAATTACTCCCGCCTTCATTTTCCCGGGAAGCAGCACCGAGAGCATGCTGATCAGGCAGCTTTGGGGTGTGCGGCTCGTGTGGAATTAATCTTGGGGTTTAATTCTTCCCACTGGCATCTTGTACAGCGAGGAGAGAGTAAGCTCGCGCCCGACTCTAAATTTAACCGTCTCCACTCTCAGAAATGGCTTGTCTTGTGCAGGAACTCCGCTGGATCTTTGAATGACACTTCCGAGATCTCTCTGAGGTCTCTATTTATGGCTGGTTTTCACTTTGCTACTTGTATGAAGCACTGTTTATTAACACACCCCCCCCCTCAAAGAATTAACGGCATTCAAAGTTTGCGTTATCATTTTTCCAAGTTCTGCCTTCAGGGAAAAACACATATTAATGGTACTTCCTTAAGTGAGTCACTAGCCATGGGTCTGATTTTTTTAAAACTCCAAGACTGTGGTAGTAATTATACACAAAGGAAACCTTGTATTCTCAGGTTTTTTAGATTTTAAAAGTTTAGATTAAACATTCTTGTCATATACTGTATACTTATTAAGAATAAGAAATTATAAGCATTTGGCCTAAATCACGAGTGAGTCAAAGCGCTAACATTATTTTTCTGATGAAAAGCTGCACCCTGGGGAGTTCCTAGAGCTTCTATTCCTGGATGAGAAACCCAAGACTCGGGAGGGTTGTGACTTACATGATGTTACACAGCCATCTACTCAAACTGGGATTGAAATCCAGGGCTCTCCTTGCTTTGCTGATGATCGAAATCGCCTGTGGTTGGCTGTGCTGGGCGGGGCCAAGGTGGTGTCAGCGGGACCTGAGCTGGAGGTGACACTCTCCATCCTTCTGGGGGAGGTGGTGTCCACGTCCCAGGTGATGTCTACGTCTCCAGGTGGCCCCTCCGTCCGGAGACAGTCCGTCTCACAGGCTGCCCAGCATGACCCAGCTGAAGCACAACTGACTTAGCAGTGACGCCGCCATGTGGCTGCTGCAGCTGTGTTGTGTGCCTGGCGCTCTTTACATGTATCACTTCATTTAATTTCCTTCTTGTGATGACTCTGAGCCAGGAGTCCTTATCCCCTTTTCACTGATGAGGAGACAGGCCCCAGGGCCCACACTACATAGCACAGCGTGCCTGGCTCCCAGAGGGAGCCCAGGAGATTTGTGTTGAGTGACCAAAGAGCAGGTAAGTAGCATCCCAGAGGAACATGCCACCATCTGGACTTGAGCTCAGCTGTCGACCTCTTCAGCCTCAACAGCCTCGCCTGTTAGAATTTTCCACCACCTCTCTCTGCAGAAAGTTCACCAAAGGGAAAGAGATTCCCCGTCTAAAACTCCAGGATCTTTGCCAGGCCCTCTGCCCTCCCTTGAACACCTGTGCATAGGGACTTTCTGGGTGTATCGTTTAGGAGACAGACCAGTAGAGCGCTCTCCAGGGCCATGTAGAAGTGTAGGGTACCCACTGCAGGGCATCTAAGAGGGCTAGAATGTGAGAGTCCTGCCACCCAGGGTTGAGCTCTGTCTTCCCCAGATCCCAGCTGTGTTACTTTGGCCAAGTGCCTTAACCTCTCTGGACTTGTTTCCTCATCTGTCAGGAAGAGCAGTAATACTGACCTTGTCCAGTGGCTGGAAGGGGCCATGTGGAGCCAGAGCTCACTAAGGGGTGGTTGTTGGGTTTATTAGTCTCATTACCTGTGCCTTGGGGCATGCTTGTGACAGTGGTTTCCCTCAAATATTGAGGTAGATGTTTACATATTTTTATCTCAAGTCATAAGTGTTTATAATTTTAAAACAAAATCCTCCATAATCTCCCCCTCCAGATTACAGTTGACAGTTTGGGTATTATGTTCTGGAATTTTTACTATGTGTGTTAAAATACATGCTCAAACATTCTGTTTCTCATATGAGACATCCCAGCGTGCCTGGTCATTGTTCTGTGTCAGGGTGTCGTGCCCTGCCTCTCAAAGCGTCGACTGTGCATTTCACTGTCTGATGCACTTGGTGTCCCGCATGGTTTTGGCCCCAGGCCTGCAGGCTCTGCTGGCCGCTCCATGACCCTGGCCGCAGAGTGCCCAAGAGAGCGGGTCTCTGTGATCACCAGCTTGTCCCCTTCCTCCTCGTTGTCTGTCCCCCTCCCTCCTCAGTCCAGTTGCCCTGAGTTCAGTGCATGTATGTGACCAACTTCTGCCCTTGGGCCCTTGCAGATGGGCTGTGACAAGGCCAGAGGGAGTGGTGAGCACTGAGGGTTAAGGGGGTAGGTGACTTCATTAGGGTCCCAGATGGCTTAGGGCAGCTCTGGAGATGGAAGTCTAAGCGTGAACCCCAAAGCTAGAGCTGCTCTCCGCTCCACACGCCCGGTTCCCACACCCTGAAATCCCCCCCCCCCACCGCTTTCATCCACTGTCCCTCCCACCTCCACCCTGGCCACCTGCACTGCCTCCCTCCCCATCACCCTCTGAGGATGCATCTCGGTGGAAGGTCCTGGATTCAGCGTCCTCCTAACTTTATCAATACAATGTTGGGAGAGTCAGAGGAACAGGTGAGGTGGGGTCCATGTGGTTGTTTCTGGATGTTGTTCAGTGGAAGCAGGTGGAGCTGGAAAATGAAGACGCGTGCTCTGCCAGTGTTGACTGCAAATAGTTTCCTGTATTTGACTGAGATATTTTAAGCTTGATTACCTCCCCCGGTTGATATGTTGCCTCTGTAAATTCAGCTGGCGTCTCTTGGCTTCATCGTAACATGGCTCAAAATACATACTCCTGGCCAATAGAGTTCAGCTAAAAAAAGCCCTGAAAGGCTATTAATTGCTGCAAAGTTGGGGAGTGAGAGGGGCTGCAGCGTGGAGTTGTGTTAGGGGGCTGTGTTGCCCGCGGGATGCCGCATGAATGCTAACGTGTTGTTTCTGCTCTGTTCCCTCCTCATGCCTGCCTGGATTCAGCGAGAGGTAACCAGCCAATTTTTACTTCTTCCCTCCGTGGTGTCTCCCGTGTCTGGCCCCACTCACCTGCTTTCTTCATGCCGCCTTCCCATCTCATAGCCATCCTTATCTTCCAAAGGCAGAACTTTGTTTTGTTTCATTTAACCTTTATCACCAGCATTTACAATAACTCGTGGTCGCTAATCCTCTGCTGGGTTTGACCCTGTCTGGGGAAGGTGATGGGCCGAGTGAGTCAGTGGAATGACGGGGTCACTGTTGCTAACAGCTGAAAAAAATCTAGCGCATGCCAGGGCGTAAACACGTGGATATTCAGGGTACACGCCATGGTATAGAAAAAGGCTTTTTGTGCTTCTTGAAAAATTAATATCAGTGCCTACATTATGTATTCTCTAGAGTGCTCGCGAGGCTCAGCACTAGGCTGCTGGCCTGAAGCACTGGCTCCACTTTGCTATCAATTATTCGTCAAAATATATGAAATTTTCTCCTCCTTCCCCACCAGAGAAGGATGTAGCAATGGAAAGCCTGTTTGCGTGGGGGCTTTTAGCTCCACTGTCCCATAGTTCTATCATTTAATAAAAACTCTATTTGGGATGGAAGAAGGGAGTTTTAAGATTTTTCTCCTTGAATGAATGGTCATGGTTACTGCTAGGCCAAGTGCAGAGAGCCGGAGGCCATCTCCTTTGTGTGGGGTCCTCAGGTGGACGCCCCCACGGACTGGGGGCTGGGAAAGCAAACCTGCCTGCCGGGTCTGGCGTCAAGCCATTCCCATCTCTGCCCATGGCGTTGTGACTGCCTCCAGCTGTTTTTGTCCCTGTGATGAGCTGCTGTCATTGCCCAGTGCTCAGAAGGAGACTGCCCAGGCTGGGTGGGTGATACTTCCAGGATGGGTCTTCCAGAGGCTGTGATGAGGAGAATTTGCATAAACTGAGTTTTAAATCAGTTTAAGGCGACCTGGCCTGGGGAGGTAGAGGAAGGTTCTGGAGAAGGAGGGTCGTGCATGCAAGTGCGAGCTCTCTCATCTAAAATAGCAACAAGCCCCCTCTGAGTCAGTGGCGAGGCTGTTTCCATATGTTTGCTGTAATAGTTCCTACCTCTGTTTATTTGAGCCTCTTCCCTGGGGAAGCAGTTGTGCTGAATATTAACAGCAAGACTCCATTCTAGAGGGGGCTACAAATTCTGCTTCGCCCAAACCACCTTGATTGTTACAAGGGGTAGAATTTCAAATCTGCCGTTTACACAATCCATGTGTCCCAGGAAAGGGGTCACTGAAAAATTCCCTGCCCAGAAAATGTGTTCATCCAGGTTTCTGGTAGTTGGGATTCTCCTTTCAGGAGTCAAGGTCTTAGCATCTTCTCCAACTTGCCAAGAAAGGGAGAGACAGTGAAGGTTACCAAGCTGGAGTCTGGGCTTTGTAAAATTAGTGGTGCCTGCATATGGTACGAGTGACACAGGGTCATTAGAAACAACTCCTTGTGTTGTGTGTGTGGAACATTCTGGATTGATAGAGGGAAGAAATTTCTCGTGTCCTTTCTCTGTCTTCCCTGTTCCTCCCACTCCAGAAATAAAATTTTCCAAGTATAATAAGAAAATTAGAGCATGCGATCTTGGAAAGAGGACTCATTCTTCCTCCAGGCTTCGTACAGCCTGTCACCCACCCAGGTTTGGGGGGAGCCCAGGCGTCCTCAGGTGGGCCACCTTCCAAACTCCATTTTGGATCCAGTGCTGGGCCCCGAAGGGGTGAAAGAGAGAGGAGAGAGAGCCCTGCGCGTCCCGGGTCTAGACGTGCGGTGGGGCTGACTCCCTTGGCTGCTGCTTCATCCTTACTTGGGAGTGGACCTGCCCGCTGCAGGAGTCGTGACTCGGAGAGGGAGGGGGTGTTGAAGCTTCAGCAGAAGATGAGCCGGGAGGGCAATTGGGTATATTTTTGTAAGCCTTAGTATAAATGATGCAGCTGCAAATATTTGTTAAAACGTTCCTCGTGGAACAGGAGGAGACAGTATTTCAACCTGGGCTTTTTCCTTTGACGTTTTATTCTTCATTTATAACATTCACTACCATTTATTGACTGTCTATCATGCGCCCACCTTCACAGACTTCTCTGCATAAAACATACCATGTATTAACTGGGCACAGTAGCTCATGCCTGAGCTCAGGAGTTCAAGACCAACCTGAGCCAGAGCGAGACCCCATCTCTAAAAATAGCTGGGTGTTATGGCGGGCGCCTGTAGTCCCAGCTACTCGGGAGGCTGAGGCAAGAGGATCGCTTAAGCTCGAGAGTCTCTGAGGTTCTTGTGACACCAGGGGACTCTTCTGAGGGCACCAAAATAAAACTGTCTCAAAACAAACAAAAATATACCATGTATTTGACCTGAGAAAATATGGGTGATGGGAAAGATGTTATCAAGTTGTGGAGCAGAGAAGGGAATGGAAAGGCAGTTTCAATGGAAGAACCAGAAGGGCACGTTTCATCGGCGGTCATGCTGCTGAGCAGGTAGCTTGTGTGCCTTCCCAGAAAGCAAAACCTGACTTACAAGAAAGCGAGGTTCAGGCTCGACACCCGTAGCACAGTGAATAGCTGGACACATACATCGAGGATGGCGGGATAGATGGGCACAATGACAATTGCAAGAAAAAATAGCCGGGCGTTGTGGCGGGTGCCTGTAGTCCCAGCTACTCGGGAGGCTGAGACAAGAGAATCACTTATGCCCAAGAGTTGGAGGCTGCTATGAGCTGTGATGCCACAGCACTCTACCGAGGGCAACATACTAAGACTCTATCTCAAAAAAAAAAAAAAGGCAAGGTTCATCTTATTCTTTAGAAAAAACAGATATTTTACTTCACTAAGAGCATTCCACCAGCCAAGTAGGCCGCTTGGTTAATAAAACAAGATTCCTTATCACTGAAACGCACAGGCCCCTGCTGGCACTGCTACACAAGGGACTTTAAGAAGTCAGCCTGAGACACAGCTAAGAGATCTGTGGACGCCTCGCAAGCTCCTTTTGGGAGAGAGAGACACACATAAGCAAATTCCATTTACCCCAAGGGAGTTTCAGGGAGAGTCGTGGGGAAAGAGTGAGCGGTTTTGTCTTGGCTTTTTTTAGAAAGCACTTGAATAGAGAATCATTCATTCATTCATTCATTCCATGAAGATGGATGAAGCCCCTGCAGGCTGGTGGATTGCTGTACAACTGAGAATACTAAAAGCAATCTTTGACCCTATTTCTGCGCCATTAAGAAGTTTGAGGCTGTCAGATAAGACAGCACTGGCAGAACTCGAGGCTGGTCCTCGGGGGAATAATACTGGGAGAACAAAGCAGAAGGACGGGAGTTGGAAGCACAAGTGCTCGGTAACAAGTGGGAGAAAGTAGGAGAGTCCTGGTGTTAGCTTCTGGTACAGTTTAAGGAAAAGACACAAGAAGCCACAGCTATAAACCTTCTACTGCCCAGTTTATGAAAGAAAATGTAATGGTTCCTGTGCCTGCAGGAAATCAGTGGGCCGGACTCCGTAGGTGTGTGGGGAGCAGACGGATCTGTTTTAGCTGGTGGTTCGTTGTCCAGCATTGCCCCTGGAGTTAGCAGGAGCACGGGACGGGGATAGTTCTTGCTGCCGAGCGTCAGAACATCTCAGATCTGTAGAGGAATGAGCTGGGAAACCGGGAGCCACGCTCTGACCCTCAAGGGTCCCTGGGGCCAGGTGCCTGGTTTTACAGACCAGACGCTGAGGCCCCAGAGGTCACGTGGCTGGGAGGCACCCAGCCAGCGGGACAGCGGAGAAGCCAGTCCCTGAGACAGGACTCTCCCAGCACCGTAGAAGCCAGGAGGGCTACTTGCGGCTTGGAGGGGAGACAGCCATTGTGGGCTCCCCATTCAGAGGCTCCTGAAGGGTCTCTGCAGTGGCCCAGCCAGCTGTGGGCCACATGGCACCTGGTGCCGTCTCTCCTCCCGAGGTTACACTCGCAGTCCGGGGCAGCTCATGCCTGTGGAGGTTTTCATAGTCTATCAGGAATACCCCAACTGTGGAGGTGTGTTGACTGCAAAGCACTTCCTTGCCTCTCAAAATATGGGAAAATCTCTAGGAAATATTAAATCCATCTTGCATGAGGCCATAAGGATTTCAGCATCCCTCATAACACAGACTGGGGAAGAAACCCACCTGTGTAAAGAGCAGGTCGGGTCGGCCCCCTTCTGATTGGTGCAGAAGCCAATCAATAGGATGTGGCGTTCATGTACTATCTCCTCTGTGTTTGTGTTTGGAAATTTCCAGAATAAGAAGTATAAAAATGGGAGAGAGGGGTGAACTCTGTCCTTTTAACTCCTGTCGTCCTCAGGCTCTGCAGTTGGGGTTCTGACCTCCCCTCTCCAGGGAAAGAGCCCAGGAGGCCAGCAGAAGTCACCCAAGCCTCCCTGTGGCCCAGACCCCTCGCCTGCTGCCTTCTGCTCAGCCTCTTGGCCCTGGAAACCTGTGTCCTGGACCAGCCTTCCTTTGGCCTTGCTGGAACCAGTCTCCCCTGGGCTTCCTGCCCTCTTCCCAGTACTCCTCCCCCACCTTCCCATGGTCTTTCCACCTCAGCTGGTGCCAGACCTTGTTTTGTATTTTTTTCACGCTCCTGCTTATACAGATGGGCAGTGATGTTTCAGCTGCATTTTTTTTTCCTGAGTCAGAGTAATCCTACTCTATTACATGTGGCCTGGCTTCAGCTGCCTCCTGGTCCCTGTTTCCTGCCCAGACCTCACATCTGAACACAGGGACCAGCGTCCACCTGCTCAGAGCCTCACCACCTGGAGCAGCTGACATTTCACCTTCCACCCTGGAGCTCCACAGCTCCCTCTCCAAACCTCCCCTCCCCAGGGTTGTTCATGATCCCTCCCTCCCAGTAGCACAGGCACCAATGGAGCCTGCTCCGTGCTCTTCCTCCCTGCCCAGCACCACAGCGGTGGCCCCCAGCAGTTTAAGAGTTTAGGAGATCGAGACCAGCCTGTCTCTACTAAAATTACAAAAAAATTATCCAGTGCTGTGGCAAACACCTATAGACCCAGCTACTCAAGTAGTTGAGGCAGGAACCCAGGAGTTTGAGGTTGCTGTGAGCTAGGCTGAGGCCACAGCACTCTAACCTGGGGAACAGAGTAAGATTACTCTGTCTCAAAAAAATGCAGCCCCAACTTCACCGCCCATCTGTATCATTGGACAGTGGGCACCTTGGGCTGGACTCGTCTGTGCTTGCATCTTTGGTGTCTGGTACATAGTCGGGGCTCAGGTATTTGTGGAAGTGAACTGAATGCTTTAAAAAAAATGGTCTTTAAAACTGTATTATAGGCTCGGTGCCTGTGGCTCAATCGGCTAAGGCGCCAGCCACGTACACCTAAGGTGGCGGGTTCGAATCCCCAGCCCGGGCCGCCAAACAACAATGATGGCTGCAACCAAAAAAAATAAAATGGCCAGGCGTTGTGGCGGGCGCCTGTGGTCCCAGCTACCTGGGAGGCAGAGGCAGGAGACTCACTTGAGCCCAGGAGTTGGAGGTTGCTATGAACTGTGATGCCATGGCACTCTACCCAGGGGGATAGCTTGAGGCTCCGTCTCACAAAAAAAAAAAAAACTGTATTATAATTTTGTTAGAATATAATGCCAAATGGCAGCAATATTAGTTCCTATTGTTGCCGTAACAAATTACCACCAACTTGGTGGCTTAGAGTAGCACAGATCTATTCTCTCCGAGTTCTGGGGATTCAGAGGCTAATCAGATTGGCAGGGCTTTGTTCCTTCTAGAGACTCCAAGACAATGGTTTCCAACCTTTTTTATCTCACAGTACACTTGAACCTATAGAAAACTTCCATGGCACATGTAAATTATGTTGATCAAAAAAGAGTAAACAAAAGAATATACTTAACTGTGCTTCGAACTTCATTTGTAAATAATTTAACGATCTTCAAAAATTTTCCTGGGTCACCTAAGATCCTCTCCCAGCACACCAATTGAAAATCAGTGCTCTAGGGGAAAATTCCTTTTTCTGTCTTCTGCCCGTATTCCTTAGAGCCCCCTCCTAAGCCTGTGATTTCATTCAGCCCATCCACATAAGCCAGTGGAGTTTCTCCATCTTCAGATCCTTCATTTAAGCCATCCACAAAGTTCCTTTTGACATGGGAAGTAATATACTCATAAGTTTCTGAAATTTGGGGCAGTGGGGTTATTATGCTACCACAAGCTACCTTTTTCAGAAGTCAGGTGCTGAAAAGCCAGGCTTTTAAAACCATCAGGTAAGTGATGGTAGCATTGCATCCTGATTAACACTGGAATTAGAGTGGCTGTGGAATCACTGTGCCCAGAGGCGGTTGCTCACCGTGTCCACATGCCTACCCTGAAAGATCTCCCTGGAACACCTGTTGAGCTGTCTCAGGGTGCCTCAGGGTCTGCAGCTCCCCTGCCCACCCATGGTGAGGAGGGGAGAAAAGCTACATCATCCTGGGAAGCAGATGACACCTCTGGAGGGCTGGTGCCTGGACTTGTCCTGGCCCACACACTGACACATCTGTGCCCCTAACCTGTTGGCCTGCACCTGGAGGGAAATGGACAGATTAGGGTGTAAAAAAAAAAACTTGTGAGACTCCCTCCCCAAAAAAGTCCGAGGCTGCTCAGTTTCTCCTTTGGGAAGATGAGGGTTCCACGTGGTTGCCTTTGAGGCATTAATCGCCTTCCTCTGAGCCAGGAGAAAATGGAGAGTAATAACAGTAACTTTTAAAAAATTATGCTTAAGAGGTCGCCTATGCAAGAACAGAGGGCACAGGGCTGACGTTTGATGGGAATGAGCCACTGAGTGACCCAGGGAGCCTGGGGGCCTGGGGGAGCCTGGGGGCCATCACACTTGTGAGCCTGCCGGCAGCTGGGGAGAAGGTGCTAGGTCTTGGAAGCTCTTCTCAGGGAATGTCAGAGCCAGAAAATGACCTTAGAAATCATGTTTTTCAACCTTTCACTTCAAGAGGAGGTTAAATTCTATGCTAAGAGGAACCAGGAATGAAACTTGAATTTGGGTTCCCTGGATCCTGATCCATGGCCCTTTGGGCTGCTAACCATCTTGCAGTGGTCCTGGACCTTTTTTGGCACCAGGAACCAGTTTTGTGGAAAACATTTTTTCCTCGAACTAGGAGTGGGATGGGGCAAGAGGTGGAGCTCAGGGGGTGATGCTGTGTATCCCAGTTCCTAACAGGCCACAGACTGGTTGCAGTGTGCGGTCCTGGGGTTGGGAACCGCAGTCTTAGAGGACAAGATATGGTTGAGACCTATACAGTAACTATAAAGGCTGGGGTATAACGAGCTCTCGTCCTTCTGGCATGGAATTTTAAAACTGTATTTAGACATAAGCACTTTCTTGGAGGCCAGAGGGCCAGTCAGGCCTTAGACCAAGGCTGTGCAGAGCAGATGGAGGTGTGCTAGACAGTGCACGGAGAGCGCCTGGAGACCAGGAGGGGGTGGGCTCGACAGTGCGGGGTGGGCGCCTGGACACCGGGGGGGGTTGGGCTAGACAGTGCCGGGAGGGCAACTGGACACCGTGGGGGGGGGGCAGTGTGTAAGCCCGGCTGGGCGGGGCAGGGGACGCGGGGGGGGGCTGTGCGGGGGGGGGGGGGGGGGGGGGG
>CAUYQV010136982.1:0-12965 GCA_963574575.1 Galagoides demidoff
CATCACAGCTCATAGCAACCTCCAACTCCTGGGCTCAAGCGAGTCTCCTGCCTCCGCCTCCCAAGTAGCTGGGACCACAGGCGCCCGCCACAACGCCTGGCCATTTTTTTGGTTGCAGCCATCATTGTTGTTTGGCGGGCCTGGGCTGGGGATTCGAACCCGCCACCTTAGGTGTACGTGGTTGGCACCTTAGCCGATTGAGCCACAGGCGCCGAGCCTTTTTTTTTTTTTTTTTTGAGACAGAGTCTCACTATGTCACCCTCGGTAGAGGTGTACCCCTGGGTAGAGTGCTGTGGCATCACAGCTCACAGCAACCTCTAACTCCTGGGCTCAAGCGAGTCTCCGGCCTCAGCCTCCCAAGTAGCTGGGACCACAGGCACCCATCACAATGCACGGCTATTTTTTGGTTGCAGCCGTCATTGTTGTTTGGTGGGCCTGGGCTGGATTTGAACCTATCACCCACAGGCTCCGAGCCATCTTTCTTGGGCTTAGGAGATTCTCTTGCCTCAGCCTCCCAAGCAGCTGGGACTACAGGCACCCATCACAACACCCAGCTATTTTTTTTGTTGTAATTGTCATTGTTGTTTGGCAGGCCCTGGCTGGGTTTGAACCTGCCGTCTTTGGTGTATGTGGCTAGCATCTTAGCCCCTGAGCTGTAGGCACTGAGCCAAGCATACAACTGGTGATTTGATAAGCATTCATTAAATTAATTAATGTGTGAGCTATTCTGTCATTTGCACCTCCCCACCCACCACAAGCCAACCAGGGTTGAGCAGAAGGGTGACAGGGCTGGGGTCGTGTGGACCTGGACCAGGTGAAAGTAGGGAGGCTAGGAGCAAGGTGGCCTTAGGGGCTGCAGGGTTGGAGTCTGGAGGACTTCACTGCCCATGTACAGATTTTTTTGCCCAGAAATGCCACAAATTCCACCATCATCAAGAAAAACCCAGTGTCCTAGAAGGCCAAGGCAGGTGGATTGCCAGAGCTCAGGAGTTCAAGACCAGCCTGAGCAAGAGCGAGATCTAAAAGCAGCTGGGTGTTGTGGCAGGCACCTGTAGTCCCAGCTACTTGGGAGGCTGAGGCAAGAGGATTGCTTGAGCCCAAGAGTTTGAGGTTGCTGTAAGCTATGATGCCATAGCTCTCTACCAAGGACGACAAAGTGAGACTCTGTCTCAAAAAAGAAAGAAAGAAAGAAACAGAAAAACCCAGTGACTGATGGCACACAGTTCCAGGACCATCTAGCCAAGCAGACCTCAGATGGAGAAAGGATGGGCTCTCTGCCTTACAAATTCCTGCCTCATGATAGCATAAGGGCTTCAGATCCTATCCTTAGGCCCTGCTTCCTCTGTGGCCTCAGGCAGTCTCTTGGCCTCTCTGAGGATAGGCCAAGTATGAACTGGAGCTTGAGGGGCCCAGGTGGCTGTAGCCAGATTCCTGCATCACCTTACCTTTCATTCATTTCCTACAGGTTTCTTTTTTTTTTTCTTCTTCTTCTTTTTATTGAGACAGTCTCATTATGTTGCCCTGGGTAGAGTGCTATGGTGTCACAGCTCACAGCAACCTCCAACTCTTGGGCTTAAGCAATTCTCTTGGTTCAGCTTCCCAAGTAGCACAATGCCTGGCTATTTTTTGTTGAAGTTGTCATTGTTGTTTAGCTGGCCTGGGCCAGGTTCAAATCTGCCACCCTCGGTGTATGTGGCTGGTGCTGTAACCACTGTGCTATGGGTGCCAAGCCCATGCCCGTTTCCTAAGTACCTACTGTGCCAAGCTTTGAGGACACAGCTGTTATTAATAATAGGACAACCCAAGTCCCTGCCCTTTTGCAGCCCCCAGTCTACCCAGGGATGTCAACTACATGAGTAGTCAGTGAGGGGTATTATGACCACAGGGCCCTGGTAGCAACTGGGGGCTCCCAGGGCAGGACATGAGGCCTTTTCTCCATCCCTGGGGTGACCTGTTTGGAGAATGAGGCCTAAGAGGAGATAGTTTGGGACACCTACCTCCCTGGCACAGTGGGTTTGTTCCAGCATCTGATTATGATGTGATAAAGGTTTATGACTGAGGCAGGCAGCTGGTGGGCAGCTCCAAGCAATGACCAGGTGGCCAGGACAGAGAGAAACTGAGCAAGTTAGCTTTGGTATCTCTCCCAGATCCCTATCATCTTGGGAAACAGTAGCCCAGAGGTTTAGGAAGATGCTGACTTAAGTTTCCAGGGTGCCCCATCTGGCCAAAATGGCTGAAATGCACACTCTATATTCTTCCTTGAAGAAACTGTTATCTTTATTCAATGTCTTCCTGGCTGTAAGTATGTCATAACCCAGGCCCTGGGAAGTTGCAGCCCTTCCTCCACTGGTGGCTCCCTGAAAGACAGAAATAAGTCGATCCAAATTGGCATCCAGATCTGTGGTCCCCAGGGAAGTTAGAGTGATGTAGGGCAGACAGACAAGGAACAAGGCGTGTTGGGGACCGGCGCAGGCTCCAATCAACTCAGAGCCAGTGAAATCAAGCACAGATAAGTGTGATCTGGGTGATGGAACAGCTTTTAAAGTTAAATCCTGCAGAAAACCAAGTTGTTTTGGGATGACAGGAGGGAGTGGTTTTTCCCTTGATCTTCTTTTTTACTATAAAAGTAGCCTGTAATGTACATTGTTAAAAAAGTAATTGTCTTCATTGTACCACTGAGTAAAGAAAAACTACCAGGAAAGAGAAGGAAATTAAATATCACCCTTACCATCTGTATTGTAGTATTTTTTATTTGTTTGTTTGTTTTGAGACAGAATCTCGAGTTATGGCTCTGGGGAGAGTGTGTGGTGTCACCGCTTACAGTGACCTCAAACTCCTGGGCTTAAGCGATTCTCTTGCCTTAGCCTCCCAAGTAGCTGGGACTACAGGTGCCCACCATAATGCCTGGCTATTTTTGTTGTTGTTGTTGCAGTTGTCATTGTTTTAGTTGGCCGGGGCTGGGTTGGAACACACCAACCTCAGTGTATGTGACTGGTGCCCTACCCACTGAGCTCTGGGCATCACCATGTATCGTAATATTTTAATAGGAATGAAATGAGACAATACATTAAAGGGCTTAAACTCATCATGAGGTCTTTGCTCAATAAATATCATCATCTTCATCATCATCATCACTATATCCTTTGACACTTACCTAATACCTTTTAAAAACAGCAGAACAGGCTCGGCGCCTGTGGCTCAATCAGTTAAGGTGCCAGCCACATACACCTGAGCTGGCAGGTTCGAATCTACCCTGAGCCTGCCAAACAACAATGATGGCTGCAACCAAAAAATAGCCAGGCATTGTGGTGGGTGCCTGTAATCCCAGCTATTAGGGAGGCGGAGGCAGGAGAATCACTCAAGCCCAGGAGTTGGAGGTTGCTGTGAGCTGTGATGCCACAGCACTCTACCCAGGGGGACAGCTTGAGGCTCTGTCTCAAAAAAAGAAAACCAGCAGAACATCATAGACGTCAAGTCTTTAATTAACAAGAAAAAAAAAAAAGAACAAACAAATGCTTTTGCTTCACAATCCATTTTTTTTTCTAATGGAGTCTCACTCTGTCACCCTGGGTATGATGACACAGCATCATCATAGCTCACAACAATCTCAAACTCTTGGGTTGAAGCAATCCTCTTGCCTCAGCCTCCCAAGTAGCTGGGACTACAGGCACCTGCCACAATGCCTGACTAGTTTTTCTATTTTAAGTAGAGACAGGTTCTCATTCTTGATCAGGCTAGTCTTGAACTCCTGAGCTCAAGTGATCCACCCACCTCAGTCACTCCCAGAGTGCTAGGATTACAGGTGTGAGCCACCATGCCCAGATACAGTCTACTTTTTAAAAAATGTATTCAGATATCTTTCTGGGCCAAGCACTTTGAGGTTTTAAGTATGAATTGCAA
Source organism: Galagoides demidoff (assembly GCA_963574575.1). Classification (NCBI taxonomy): domain Eukaryota; kingdom Metazoa; phylum Chordata; class Mammalia; order Primates; family Galagidae; genus Galagoides; species Galagoides demidoff. The sequence continues at coordinate 3,901 of CAUYQV010136982.1, forward strand.
AGTGTTCTCCTGCCCCACAAACAAACAAATAAATAAGGTTTGTTGGTAGGCAGTAACTTTTTTTTTTTTTTGCAGTTTTTGGCCGGAGCTGGTTTGAACCCGCCACCTCCAGCATATGGGGCCGGCACCCTACTTCTTTGAGCCACAGGTGCCGCCCTTTCTTTTTTTTTTTAGAGACAGAGTCTCACTTTGTTGCCTTTATTAGAGTGCAGCGAAGTCACAGCTCACAGCAACCTCTGGGCTTAGGTGATTCTCTTGCCTCAGCCTCCCAAGTAGTTGGGACCACAGGTACCCGCCACGATGCCCAGCTATTTTTTTGTTGCAGTTTGGCCGGGGCTGGGTTTGAACCCACCACCCTGGGTATATGGGGCCAGTGCCTGACTCATTGAGCCACAGCGCCACCCAGTAGGCAGCAACTTATAAGAATGTTTCCAAATCCTTGCCAACTCTACATATTATTGGTTTAAAACACTTTTGCTGGTGGCCAGGTGTGTGGCTCACACCTGTAATCCTAGCACTTGGGAGGCCGAGGTGGGTGGATTGCCTGAGCTCCTGGGTTTGAGACCATCCTGAGCCAGAGCGATACCTCATCTCTAAAAATAGCCGGGCGTTGTGGCAGGTGCCTGTAGTCCCAGCTACTTGGGAGGCTGAGGCAAGAGAATCACTTTAAGCCCAAAAGTTAGAGGTTGCTATGAGCTGTGACACCACAGCACTCTACTACTCTACTAAGGGTGACACAGTGAGACTCTGTCTCCAATAAATAAATAAATAAATAAAACACTTTTGGTTTCCCCCACTCCCCACCTTGGAAGATTTCTATTTGTGTACAACTAATAGAGTTTTTTTCTTTTTTTTTGTCTTTCTGATTTCTGTTCTAAAGGTGTCTGGCATTATCCTCATTGGCCTGGGCATCAGTATCAAGTGTGGAGATGGTGCCCTGACGAGGGTCTTTGGGCTGTCCTCTGCATACTTTCTTCACATAAGCAGCCTATGCATGGTAATGGGGTGCATCTTGATACTGCTTAGCTGCACTGGGTGCTATGGAACTGCCAAGGATAGCAGAGGCACTCTCTTGTTTGTAAGTTGGATCTGCATACAAACCCCCAAATGGCCCATGTACAAATCCTTCATTGCATGGGTTCAAACAACTTTGCTTGGTGTCCTTGATTTTAACTGTGGTTAAGGTGTCTTGTTTAATGGCAACAGATGTCTCCATCTTTTCCTTTATGGTATATCTTTTTTTTTTTTGAGACAGAGCCTCAAGCCACTCACTCTTAGTAGAGTGCTGTCTCTACATCACAGCTCACAGCAACCTCTAACTCCTGGGCTTAAGTGATTCTCTTGCCTCAGCCTCCCAAGTTGCTGGGACTACAGGCAACCCCCACAATGCCTGGCCATTTTTTGGTTGTAGTTGTCATTGTTCTCTGGCAGGCCCAGGCTGGATTTGAACCCGCCAGCTCTGGTGCATGTGGCTGGCACCTTAGCCACTTGAGCTATAAGCGCTGAGCCAATGGTGTATCTTTTTTAGAACCTCTCTCCCCCTCAAGGTCATAAATTATATTTCCTAGGTTTTCGCCCCATGATTTTATTATTTATTTATTTATTCTGAGAACAGAGTCTCACTCTGTTGTCCAGGCATCAGCCTATACTCCTGGGTTCAAGCAAACTTCCTGCCTCAGCCTCTGGAGTGGCTGACTACACAACGCCTGCCTAATTTTTCTTTTTCTTTTTTAAATACAGAATCTCACTTTATCACCCACGGTAGAGTGCTATGTTGTCACAGTTGACAGCCACCTCCAGCTCTTGGAATTAGGTGATTCCCTTGCCTCAGCCTCCTGAGTAGCTAGGACTACAGGTGCCCACCACAATGCTGGGCTATTCTTTCATTGCAGTTTGGCTGTGCCAGGTTTAAACCTGCCGTCCATGGTATAGGGGGCAGCACCCTACTCACTGAGCCACAGGAACCGCCCTTCACTTTTTTTTTCTATTAAATCATAGCTGTGTACATTAATGCAATCATGTGCTGGTTTTATATACAACTTGAAATATTTTCATCAAACTGGTTAACATAGCCTTCATGGCATTTTCTTAGTTATTGTGTTTAGATATTTATATTCTACACCTAGTAAATTTCACATGTACCCTTGTGAGATGCACTGTATGTGTGGTCCCATTTTTTTTTTTTTTTTTTTTTTGCGAGATGGGGTCTTGCTCTTACTCAGGTCTCAGACTCCTGAGCTCAATCTTGTTTTCTTGCTTCTAAATTGTGTGTGTGTTGTGAGGTCAGAGTCTGATTTGATTTTTTTTTCCTCAATTGGGCAACATACTTATTGAGTGACCCATTCAGTTCTCCTTTGTCACACTAGTTCCACTATGCTTGGGTCTGTTACCAGTGCATTGCTCTGTTCTTCTGCCCCATGTATCTGTTCCTTGCTGATGCAATACTGTTGTAATCACCATACATGTACAAGTCCATGTTCAAGTACATGGCATATGAGATTTCAAGCATGATCATTCGACGGCAAGTCACAGAGTTTACCTGTCTTACTCATTCTACCCTGAAGTCTGCTCTCAACTTCTTGGTTCCCATCTCCATCTCTGGGACTGGCCTCCTTAGATTCTTGTTTGATTCTATGCCACTCCAGGTTTAATCTTCCTCCAGTAAGCTTTTTTTTTTTTTTTTTTTGAGACGGAGTCTCACTTTGTCACCCTTGGTAGAGTGAAGTATATTGTTTTCCTTCCTTCACTTTGTTGTTGCAAAACTATGGTTATTTCAATCTGGGGGGTTCAGGGAGATCGTTGCTCTGGTCATCCTATGTGGTTCCCCATTTTTTTTTTTTTTTGAGACAGAGCCTAAGCTGTCCCCCTGGGTAGAGTGCCGTGCATCACAGCTCACAGCAACCTCCAACTCCTGGGCTCAAGCAATTCTCCTGCCTCCTCCTCCCAAGTAGCTGGGACCACAGGCGCCCGACACAATGCCCAGCTATTTTTTGGTTGCAAAAAATTGTTGTTTGGTGGGCCCGGGCTGGGGATTCGAACCAGCCACCTTAGGTGTATGTGGCTGGCGTCTTAGCCACTTGAGCCATAGGCGCCAAGCCATGGTTCCCCATTGTTAAAAGCACCCCTCCCCCATCTTTCTTCTCCTGGAAGTTCCATCATTTTTTAATTTTTCTTAATTATCTTGTTCAACAAAGATAATTTTTCTTAATTATCTTGTCATTAAACAGGCCCTGTGTCTGCAGTATTTAATTTTAGCTTTGATCTGCTGCAGGCTCTATTTTATCTTTTCATTGCTTAATTTGGAGGAATCTAAGAACCCTCTCTCTGATACACCACATCTGATCCATCCATAAATTCTGTCGTCTTTGCCCTAATTATCTGTCCCTCTAACCCCACCAAAGAGACTTCATTCAGGAAAGCAAAGTCTTTTTGTTGGTATTGGGAGCTGGGGAGGGTTGTGAGCAGAGGAGGGATGTGCCCTCACTCTGCTATTCACAGGCACCTTCTGGTATCTGTGAGGGGAGCAGAGTGTCAGGGCGAGGGGGCTAAACCCAGGTGGAACAGTGATTTCCTGGGATAAGAAGTGGACAGATTCAGGATAGATCCTGAAAAATGGAGCCCAGATGCCTCAGTCCCCCAGAGCCGGGGAGATATCCTTACCATATATTACATGAGCCCAGCAGAGTGTGTTCCTACAACCGCTATTCCCATACCCATGTGCGCCCCTGTGGCATGTGGGGAGCCTGGGCATGAATCCACTGTACTTTCCAGCTTCTCCTTGTCCATGCTAGATAAGCCCAGCCAATGGCCAGTTTAGCAACTCAAAGCATGAATTATCAAACAGATTTTTTTTGGTTTTGAGACAGTCTCACTATGTCACCCTCAGGACAGTGCTATGGTGTCACAGCTCACAGAAACCTCAAACTTCTTGGCTTAAGTGATTCCCTTGCCTCAGCATCCTGAGTAGCTGGGACTACAGGCACCCGCCACAATGCCTGGCTATATTTTTGTTGTTGTTGTTGTTGTTTTGGCAGGCCTGGGCTGGTTTTGAACCCACCAGCTCTGGTGTATGTGGCTGGTACCCTATCTGCTGAGCTACAGGCTCCGAGCCTATCAAACAGATCTTAACTAATGTACTATGAAATATCAGTAATAATGGGAACAGAAGAAAGGGATTCCAGGAGATGGATTACTCTGTCCCCATGTGGCCTCAAGAGGCTCCACAAAATCCTCTGAGACCCCCTGAGCTGGTCCTACCCGCACATTGTACAGATGGAAAACTGAGGCCCAGAGAGGGAAGTTGCTTCTCTGTGATGTGTAGCCCCAAGACTGCCCCTCTTGCCATATTTCCTATTACTCTTTCCAAATGCATGCGAATTTCATTGGGAAAAAATAAGCCAGCACATGCTATTTTCCCCCGCCCCCTGCCCACCAGTTGCCACCCTCTCCCTTTCAATCCCTTGCTGAGGTTAGTCATCCTTGCTGTCCTTCCCATTGTTCTTCCTGTGCCTCTACTAGCCCCTACCCTTTTAGCTCCCTGGGGTCCCGTCCTAGGCTGTCAGAATGAGGGTCCAGCTTATAGCCACTTTAAACATCCTTGAGTCCCCAATGTGTAGGAAATAAAAACCAACAGCCCCTCACTCTCCAAATTGAAGAGGCCAGGGTAGCATGGGGTGGGGGTACAGGGATACCCCCTGTCCCCACACAGTGCAAGGCAGGGATGTGGCTGAGCAGGCTCCCAGTCCCCTTGTGTCCCCCTCTGTCAGGACCACATAAATGATCATTTGAGACATGGATTGACAGTAAGAGGTGCAAGAGGTGAGGCTGACCATAGGTGCAGGATAGCCCCGAGCACTTCTCGCAGAGTCTTTTTTTTTTTTGTAGAGAGAGTCTCACTTTATCACCCTTGGTAGAGTGCGGTGGTGTCACACAGCTCACAGCAACCTTTAACTCCTGGGCTTAGGCGATTCTCTTGCCTCAGCCTCCCAAGCAGGTGGGATTATTGGTGCCCGCCACAATGCCCAGCTATTTTTTTGTTGCAGTTTGGCCTGGGCCAAGTTTGAACCTGCCACCCTCAGCATATGGGGCCGGCACCCTACCCACTGAGCCACAGGTGCCACCCAACGCAGAGTCCTTTTATTGAGCAGATACATACTGGGTTGAAAGATTACTAAGCAAAGACATGCAGGACCATGTGCTTTAGGGTCTACATGCTCAAGAAAATGATGTCATATGGGTAAACAAAAGGTGGTAAAAAGTTATGTACTTGGGAGGCACCTGTGGCTCAAAGGAGTAGGGTGCCAGCCCCATATGCCAGAGGTGGCAGGTTCAAACCCAGCCTCAGCCAAAAACTGCAAAAAAAGAAAAAGTTATGTACTCAAGGAAATGATTTCCAAAAGACTACATGCAATTTTCTCCCACTAGCCCTTTAAGGAACAGCCGTGAAATGCTTGATGTTTAACATCAGCCTTACTACCACAGGACTGATCTTTGCTCCTCTGGGATTACTGAGTTACTTGGTGGCTTGCCTTCCAAGTCACAAGAGATTGCCAGGAAATTGACTTGTTCTCAGCAATTCCTCAGATGAGTTCTGAAATTGGTGACTTAGAGCAGGCATGATGTTCAATCCTCCACACCCCTCTGTGTCTTCCAGTGCTTCATTGTCATGGTTATCATCCTCGTTGTGGAAGTCACTGCCGCCACGGTTGTTCTTCTTTTCTTCCCAGTTGTAAGTATGGGGCTGTTTCTCCCACTCAGCACTAGAAAGAGAGTCAATGGAAACCCATCCCCTCTCCACTGGGGGCACCCACACTCTATGCTCACTTGTGGGGATGAACAGGTCCCATGGATGCAACATGCACCCAGAGGCCAGGTAAAAAGCTGAAAACCTCTGAGACCTCAGAAACTTGCTAGGCTCATTTGGGACCATCTCTCCTTCTTTTCTGGTTAGGAGGAGAGGTGATGGGAAAAGTGCGGGTGTTACTGTTTTTTTTTTTTTTAATGTATTCAAAATAGAGGGACTATTTAGGAAAATCATCAAAACAACAAAAGCTTGAGCGTTTTGGCCCAACAATCCCATGTCTGGGAATTATCCAAAGATTGACTTGCTCAGAATGACATTCATGTCTAAAATATTGCGAACAGCCTAGAGGGTACATTTAAGTATGTGATAATATACCCTCACAACAGACTCCTGTACATATGGAAATGAGGAAGGAGGTGGTTCTCTGGGTCCCCTATGGGATGTTCTCCAGATTAGAGTACTAACCACATCGTTGTCTTCCCTGAGGAACTGACCCTGACATTAGAATTCAAAGGCATGTGGTTGATGTGGGAGGTGAGTCCGGGAAGCATTCGAAGGGAACAGAAGTGAGGCCGACAAGGGAAGGCAGCCCACTAAAGGTCATCCTGTGAGCCACCAAGCTCAGTCCTGCTGGTGACATCTGGGACACAGCATTGAATAAACACCTAAGTTGTTCACTCAAGGGTTGGGGGCCTGAGGTGTTGATCCTCCAACTCCCATCAGCCACTGCCTGAGGGTTGCTGTCAGGGCATACCCGAGCTCAGAAGGCAGGGACCTGACTCAGCACCCAAGCTCAGTGGTTAGAACACCGGCCACAAACACCGAGGCTAGCAAGTTTATACCCAGCCTGGGTCAGCTAAACAACAATGACAACCAGGCATTGTGGTGGGTGCCTATAGTCCCAGCTACTTGGGAGGCTGAGGCAAGAAAATTGCTTCAGCCCAAAAGTTTGATGTTGTTGTGAACTGTGACGACACAGCTCTCTACCAAGGGTGACATAGTGAGACTGTCTCAGAAAAAAGTAAAGGGTGGTGCCTGTGGCTCAAAGGAGTAGGGCACCGGCCTCATATGCCAGAGGTGGTGGGTTCAAAACCAGCCCCAGCCAAAAACTGCAAAAAAAATAAAAACAAATACAAAAAAAAAAAGAAGGCAGGGCAATGTGGCTAGTGGACACAGGTCTCATAAGGGCCACAGGATCCCAAGCAGGGAACCAAGAGCACCTGCTACTCTTGTTGACACAGCCAGATGCAGGACAATGAGTGCAGTGTGAAAGGAAGAGGAACAAAGGGTGTGAATATACTTTGCTTTGACAAGAAGCATCTCTTTGGGGACACAGGAAACAGTAACAGTCATCAGTACTGGAGTGGGAGGAACTTTCTGGCTGGGAGAGAAAGGTGGGAGGGAAACTTCTGTGCTTTGTTAATTTTGAACCATATGACTCTATCACCTCTGGCTGGGGGCAGCTTTTAAAAGCCTTTATTTAAAAAATAGAAAATTAAATTTGCCCCTTATTTATAGAGAGTGATTGAGTTGTGAAGGTGATATTCAGGTCTTTAATTGACTTAGAGCCAGATCGTGGGTGTAGCAGGCTGTGGGCGATTTGAAAGAGCAGATGATTCAAGTTCATTTGTGATGAGTACAGCCAGATGCACTTGGCTCCACGCTCTTTCCTGTTTCTCTCTCGGGGGCTGTAGCACGAGCTACCCCATAGAGCAGACCCCCATGAGCTGAGGGTAAGAAAAACGAAGGAAGGGGCAGCGCCTGTGGCTCAAGGAGTAGGGCGCCAGCCTCATATGCTGGAGGTGGCGGGTTCAAACCCAGCCCCAGCTAAAAACTGCAAAAAAAAAAAAAAGAAAAATGAAGGAAGGAGAAGACAGTCCCCCATCCCCCTGCTCTGTCCCGGGAAACCTCAGCCAAGAGGTCACTCTAGCTATTTGGGTGCTAATTACTTCCTGTCTCATCCACAAGGTTAAAGACCTGGCCTTGGAACACAGCTTCATGACTCTGAGGAAGAATTATAGAGGGTACAATGAGCCAGATGAGTATTCAACAGAATGGAACTTGGTCATGGAGAAGGTGAGGCTCACTTAAAAATTGTGGGAAAGGCTTGGCACCTGTAGCACAGTGGTTATGGCACTGACCACATACACCTAGGCTGGCTAGTTCGAACCTGGCCTGGGTCAGCTAAACAACAATGACAACTGCAATCAAAAAATAGCCGGGCGTTGTGGCGGGTGCCTGTAGTCCCAGCTACTAGGGAGGCCGAGGCAAGAGAATCTCTTAAGCCCAAGAGCTGGAGGGGCTGTGAGCTGTGACACATGGTACTCTACCGAGGGCAATAATGTAAGACTCTGTCTCTAAAAAAAAACAAAAAAAAATTGTGGGAAAATATACACAACTTGAAATTTATCTTTGCAATTAAAAAAAAATTTTTTTTTTTTTTTGAGACGGAGTCTTACTATGTTGCCCTTGGTAGAGTGCTATGGCATGATAGCTCACAGCAACCTTGAACTCTTGCGCTTAAGTGAGTCTCATGTCTCAACCTCCCAAGTAGCTGGGACTACAGGTGCCTGCCACAATGCCCGGCTATTTTTATTGTTGTTGTTATAGTTGTCGTTGTTTAGCAGGCCCTGGCCGGGTTTGTACCCACCAGCCCTGGTGCATGTGGCCAGTCCCTACCCACTGAGCTACAGGCGCTGAGCCTTTTTTTTTTTGAGACAGGGTAGGGTGCTATGGTGCCACAGCTCACAGCAACCTCAAACTCTTGGGCTCAAGCGATTCTCTTGCCTCAGCCTCCCAAGTAGCTGGGACTACAGGTGCCCACCACAACACCTAGCTATTTTTTGGGTTGCAATTGTCATTGTTGTTTTAGCTGGCCCAGGCTGGGTTTGAAGCCACCAGCTTTTGTGTATGTGGTTGGCGCCCTACCCATTGAGCTACAGGCACTGCTGAGCCTTTAAAAAAAATATTTACAGAGAAGGTCTCATTCTGTTGTCCTGATTGGAGTGCAGTGGTGTGATCATTTGAGCCCTCAAACTCCTGGGCTCGGCTCGGCGCCTGTGGCTCAATCGGCTAAGGCGCCAGCCACGTACACCTAAGGTGGTGGGTTCAAATCCCCAGCCCGGGCCCGCCAAACAACAATGATGGCTGCAACCAAAAAATGGCCAGGTGTTGTGGTGGGCACCTGTGGTCCCAGCTACTTGGGAGGCAGAGGCAGGAGACTCGCTTGAGCCCAGGAGTTGGAGGTTGCTATGAGCTGTGA
>CAUYQV010136983.1:0-12857 GCA_963574575.1 Galagoides demidoff
CAAACAACAATGACGGCTGCAACCAAAAAATAGCCGGGTGATATGGCGGGCACCTGTGGTCCCAGCTACTTGGGAGGCTGAGGCAGGAGACTCGCTTGAGCCCAGGAGTTGGAGGTTGCTGTGAGCTGTGATGCCATGGCATCTGCCCAGGGGGATAGCTTGAGGCTCCGTCTCACAAAAAAAAAAAAAAAAAAAAAAGAATGAGAGTTTAAGTGTCTTAATGGATTTTGTCAGTAAATATATGAGAAGTTAAGAAAGGGTATTACATGTAAAGGTAATGATGTGCACAAAAGAACAGTGTGTATGTTCCAGACAGCAAACAGCATGGGTATGATGGAGGGTGCGTGTGGAGGAGTGAAAAAAGATGAGGCCTCATAAGACATATTCAAAGTTTTTGAATATTATCCTGTTGGCAGTGGAAAGCTGTTAAAGAGTTTTAGGAAAGAAAATAACCCTATCAGAGTTCTGCTTTAGACCCTTTGAAGGCATGTTGGAGGTTTGGTGAAAATAAGGTTGAATTTTGGAGAGTTACTATAATATAGTTCAGGTGCAAAATGGTGAATTAAGACAATGAGTTTAAGGGAGAAGGCACAGTTTGGACAAGATTAGGAGTGATTGTGTAGGGAGAGGCAGAAGAAAATTCCTAGTATGATTCCCAGGTTTCTGATTTGGGCAGCTAATTGGGTGGGTTATAAACTTGGTTCAGGACTACAGGAGAAGAAACACAGATGTCCGCTGGGGTGGAGTTGGATAGCATGGGACTCAAACTTAGCAGTGAGCTCTGTGGAAAGAACTTGTAGTGTTCAGCATGTAGGAGATAATGGAAGCTACGCCTACTTCTTAGATAACTGAGAGAGTGTGGAGAGAGAAGACACGAGGATCCCTCCTTTCCTTAGGGAAAGACAACAGTTAAAGGGTAGGTGGAGGAGGCAGCAGGGGCCCTGTATGCTCTGTGACACTGAAGGTTATCACCATTTGAATTAACCATGGTTTTCTCTTTCAGGAATGGTAGTGCTGTTGGCCTTCCAGTCCCACCTATCACAGCCTTAATTACTCCAGGTCCCGTTCGTCATTGCCAGATTCCTGATTTGCCTGTGGATGGGAGCCTGCTCTTCGAATTTCTGTTTTTCATCTACCTATTGGTTGCCCTGTTCATCCAGTACATTAACATCTATAAAACAGTGTGGTGGTATCCTTACAATCATCCTGCTTCTTGTACTTCTCTGGTAAGTCTTACTAGGCCTTTAAGTTCTTCAAGCCAGGGAAGAATCTAGCTGGAAAGTCTTTAAGTAGAAATTATTTTTCTTAACAGTTTTTTTTCTAATAAAATGTTTTTCTACTAGACCACAGATTACTTTCAGAAATAAAGTTTCATGATAAGATTGTTAAGGTATAAAGTCTACCAGAGAAAGTAAAAATAGAAATGAAAAATTTGGAAAATAATTTATTATAATATCAGAAAGTTTTTGATATTTAGCCATGTTAAGTTTGTTGTAAATATATGTGTCTGTATGATTAAATTCTAGCAACTCTACCCTTTTAGTGGCTTGATTAGGATGATGGTACCTTCTATACAGATAAACCCCAGATTATATAATTCTTCCAACACCCCGTAGTCTGCGGCAGTTGATCTTATGGGCAGGTGTTCTTCCATGTGGTCATTCAAGCTAATGGAGACTCTGTTGTCTTCCAACAGTGTCCAGTCCTATTTGCCAGAAAGAGGGAATGGTTTAGGAAAATATAACGGAGAGTTTCTTTTGGGCCAGCCTCATATCATTTCTACACATATCCATTCCTAACTACAAGGATGTCTAGAAAATTGTTCTTTAGCTGAGTACATTATTCACCTGAATAAAATTGGGTTTCATCTAAAAAATGAAACTGAGACAGAAAATAGCTATCTCTGTTGAAGTACATAAAAATATATTGTAGGTTTTTTCTACCTTTTCATTTTATTTTATTATTATTATTTTTTTGCAGTTTTTGCCGGGGCTGGGTTTGAACCCACCACCTCTAGCATATGGGGCGAGTGCCCTACTGCTTTGAACCACAGGCCCCGTCCTGCCTTTTCGTTTTAGACAGCTGTGATGATTGTGATGCAGAGAGGGCTCACCATAGATGGATATATCCAGTATCAGTAAGGCTAGTCAGATGATATGACAGCAGTATGGTTCAGGGGGAAAAAGACTATTGTCATGGGTAGTTTATATGTGTGTATATGTACTTGAGACTAACAAAAGATTAGAAAACCTCTTTGGCCTGGTAAGCATACAAAGGAAGCATGAAGTTTGTTTAAAACTTCTATAACTTGGAAATTAACTATTAAGAATTTTCTTCCTGTGTCAACCATCCATCTAGTTAATATCATGTGATGAGAGTGTCAATTTCTATATTTAAGAATTGAAACAGGCTCGGCGCCTGTGGCTCAAGTGGCTAAGGCGCCAGCCACATACACCTAAAGTGGCAAGTTTGAATCCAGCCCAGATCCTCCAAACAACAATGACGGCTGCAACCAAAAAATAGCCAGGCGTTGTGGCGGGCGCCTGTGGTCCCAGCTACTCGGGAGGCTGAGGCAGGAGACTCGCTTGAGCCCAGGAGTTGGAGGTTGCTGTGAGCTGTGGTGCCATGGCACTCTGCCCAGGGGGATAGCTTGAGGCTCTGTCTCAAAAAAACACAAAATGAAAAAAATGAAAAAAAAAAAAAATTAAGACCCCCATCTCTGCCAAAAATAGAAATATCAACACGGTGGCAGCACACCTGTAGTCCTAGCTACTCAGGAGGCTGAGGCTGGAGAATTATTTGAGCCCAGGAGTTTAAGGTTTTGTGAGCTATGATGAGGAGGCCTTTGTACTCAAGCCAGACAGACCGTGTCAAAGAAAAAGAAGAAGAAGAAAAAAAAAAAAGGATTTAGTAGAGAGAAAGGGGAAAGGACTGCGGGAGTTGGGCAGTGGTAATAGTAGAAATTTGAAATGATATATTGTACGGGAAAGTTCATAGCCTTAGCCTCTCCCTCCCAAAGTTATAAGGGAAGCATATGAGAAGGGATGATCTGGCTCGCCGCCCGCAGCTCAGCAGATAGGGCGCCAGCCAAGTACACGGGGGCTGGTGAGCTCGCACTCGGCCCGGGGTGCTTAACAATGACAACTGCAACAAAAAAAATAGCGGGGTGTTGTGGGGGCGCCTGTAATCCAGCTACTCGGGAGGCTGAGGCAAGAGAATCGCTCAAGCCCAAGAGTTGGAGGTTGCTGTGAGCTGTGACAAGGGCGACATAGTGAGACACTGTCTCAAAAAAAAAAAAAAGGGATGATCTTCAAGTACTAAACTACCTCCACCACATTCCCCTCCTAGTCCAGATCGTCCATTTTATGAACTGTGGAGCCTTCTCCCCGGCACAACATACATGTAGTTGTTGGTTGCCCTCTGCTGGTCAATTTTGGTCTTGGCTCTCCAGATATTTAAATCTAAGAGCATGCGCAAAATGGGATTTGCTAGGAAGTGAGGCCCAGAGCCTGTTAGATTCTACTAGTTCATAAGGATACAAAATACACAACCCTTTCAAAAAGTTTATAGTCTAGTCTGAGTGGAGATGAAAATAGGTAGGGCGTGATGGTTCACGCCTGTGATCCCAGCACTCTGGGAGGCCTAGGAGGGTGAATCACCCGAGCTCACGAATTGGAGACCAGCCTGAGCCAGAGCAAGACCCCGCTTCTAAAAAATAGCAGGGTGTTGTGGGGGCGCCTATAGTCCCAGCTACTCGGGAGGCTGAGGCAAGAGAATTGTTTTAGCCCAAGAGTTTGTGGTTGCTGTGAGCTATGATGCCACTGCACTCTATCCAGGACAACAAAGTGAGATTCTGTCTCAAAAATAATAATAATAAAAGAACACACTTAACTACTGTGAAACATCATCCATTTATGCAACAAACTGGCTGATTAGATGAGTCAAGAGTTTATATCCCACAAGGGAGGAAAGACTTAGGGCAGAAGATGTTGTGGGCAACAGGTGGTCAGAAAAGACCTCCCAGCAAAACCAACAGTTCCGCGGAGACCATGTAGAAGGTGAGGATGAGAAAGATTATTTCACCCTGAACAAGGTCAAATAACTGTACCTGTACAGGAACTAAGACTGCCAAGTGGATGGAATGTAGGGAATATGGAAGACTGGTGAGAGAGTCACATCCTTAGCTGGGCGTTGTAGCGGGCACCTGTAGTCCTATTTGGGAGGCTGAGGCAAGAGAATCACTTAAGCCCAAGAGTTGGAGGTTGCTGTGAGCTGTGATGCCACAACACTCTACCCAGGGTGATACAGTGAGACTCTGTCTCAAAAAAAAAAAAAAAAAAAAAGAAAAAGAAAAAAGAGAGTCATATCCTGCAACATAAAAAGCCAGGGAAGGATTTAAGGTCTTGGTCTGCAATGTGGATGCTTTAGCACAGCTTCTTATACACTACATCATGTAGTCCTCACAAATATCACCACTTTCCAAATGAAGGCTCTAGCAAGTGGTGAGCCCAGCCTGCATTCACCCCTGAGAAATGGGCAGATTTCAGACTTATTTATTAGTAATAATAAACTTATTATTTAATATTTTGCTATGTCACCAGGCTGGAGTGTGGTGGTGCAATCACAGCTCACTACAGCTCCAAACTCCTGGGATAAAGCATTCCCCCTTACTTTAGCCTTCCCAGTAGCTGGGACTATCATTGTGACCCACCACACACTGGGCTAATTTCTTATTCTTTTTTGGGGGGGAGCGGGGGGAGATGGGGTCTCACTTTGTTGCCTTTCATAGAGTACCACGGCGTCAGCAACCTCAAACTCTTGGGCTCAAGCAATTTTCTTGCCTCAGCCTCCCAAGGAGCTGGACTACAGGCACCTGCTAAAATCCTCAGCTATTTTTAGGGACAAGGTCTCACTCTGGCTCAGGCTGGTCTCAAACCTGTGAGCTCAGACAATCCACCTGCCTCGGCCTCCCAGAGTGCTAGGATTAGAGGTGTGAGCAAGCCACTTGCCCAGCCAGTTTTTCTTAAGAAATTAGGAGGGTTTCTGTATGTTGTCCATGGTGGTCTTGAACTCCTAGACTCAAGAGATCCTTCTGCCTCAGCCTCCCAAAGTGCTGGAATCAAAGGCCCAAGCCACTTCACCTGGCTTATTTTCCAAAATTTCTATAACTTTGCTCTGGATGGAGCAGGGCAAGGCCTCAAAGCATTTCAAAACTGTTCTGGCAAGCACTGGTAGGAATCTACACATTTTGCAGACAGTCTCACTTGCCCTGGATAGAATGTAGTGGCCTCATCTTAACTCACTGCAACCTCAAATTCCTGGGTCAAGTTGTCCTGCCTCAACTTCCCAAGTAGCTGGGACTATAGGTGTGCATCACTAAGTCAAACTAGTTTTTTTTTTTTTTAGAGATGGGGGAGTCTCACTATGTTGCCCAGGCTACCCTTGAACTCCTGGCCTCAAGTGATCCTCCTGCCTCAGTCTCCCAAAGTCCTGGGGCTACAGGCTTGAGTCATACCCTGGCCAAGACATATGTAGAAAGCAAAATAAATAGAACTTGTTTATATTTTATTTTTATGGACACATGTTAAGGGAGATGGCTTGCATGCCACTTAGTCAATGGTGGTGGTAGACTGATAGGTCCCACCTGGTACAATTAAAAACATCAAAGAAGGCTCGGCGGCTAGGGTGCCAACCACATACAACAGAACTGGTGGGGTCAAATCCAGCCTGGGCCTGCCAAACAATGACAACTACAACAACAACAAAAAATAGCCAGGCGTGTGGCAGGCACCTGTAGTCATAGCTACTTGGGAGGCTGAGGCAAGAGAATCATTTAAGCCCCCAAAGAGTTTCAGGTTGCTGTGAGCTGTGATGCCATAGCACTCTACCCAGGGTGACATAGTGAGACTCTGTCTCAAAAAAAAAAAAATCAAAGAAGCCAGGCCTGGACAGCACCTGTGGCTCAAAGGAGTAAGGCACCGGCCCCATATGCCAGAGATGGTGGGTTCCAATCCAGCCCTGGCCAAAAAATGCAAAATAAATAAATAAAAATTAAAAAAAACAAAGACAAAGAAGCCAGGCCTGTAATCCTAGCACTCTGGGAGGCCAAGGTGGGTGAAATGCTGGAGCTCAAGACCAGCTTGAGCCGGAGTGAGACCCCAGTCTCTACTAAAAACAGAAAAATTAGCTGGGCGTGGTGGCGGGCACCTATAGTCCCAGCTACTCTGGAGGCTGAGGCAAGAGGATTGTTTGAACTCAAGAGTTTGAGGATGCTATGAGCTATAATGCCATGGCACTCTATCCTGGGCAACAGAAACTTTCTCAAAAAGCCAACAGACAAAAACAAAACATCAAAGAGGAGGGGCCTAAAGAATGTGGAAGATTTTGGAAAGCCATTTTGGTGAGGAGCAGACAGGCAATGATGAGGGGGATGCTGGGAAGAACACTCTGAGCAGTGGTGTAAAGGTGGGAAACTCTAAGTTATAAGTGTAAAAAGCCCTATGAATTCCCCTTGAACTCCTACTTTTGGGATCCTTCTTGGAGAAGATGTTGCTGTGCAAGAAAAAATACAAAATCCTCAACAAGCAACCTAGGTCTTCCTCACAATCAGTAATTAGGGGCTAGGAAGAACCAGGTGAGGTGAGTACAGAACAGTTAGGGGTAAGAGGAGATTAATTTTGTAGCTTCTTTAATACACATAGAGAATTTCAAACAGTACCTGGCACACAATGAGCACCAATTAAAAAGCAATAGTTAAGGCTGGGCGAGGTGGCTCATGCCTGTAATCCTAGCATTCTGGGAGGCCAAGGTGGGTAGATTGCTTGAGCTCAGGAGTTTGAGACCAGCTTGAGCAAAAGGGAGACCCTGTCTCTACTAAAAATAGAAAAACTGAGGCAAGAGGATCACTTGAGCCCAAATTGGAAGGTGCTGTGAGCTATGATGCCACAGCACTCTACGCAGGGTGACAGCTTGAGATTCTGTCTCATGAATAAATAAATAAATAAATTAATTAAATTTTTAAAAAAGCAGTAGTTACCTTCTTACACCCTGGCTCCAGCTGGATCTGCAGTGTTTATGCTCCTAGCCCCATGATACCTGACATACACCTCAAGGAAATCCAAATGAGAGAATGCCCTGTTTCCTGGGTCTTCAATATAACCCGTCCTACAAGTAATGACTTCCAGTCAGGAAATTCAAAGGAAACTTTGAGTTTGACTTATACTGCACAACAGGCACTCACATTCCCAAACAAAGCCTTCAGCCAAAGAAGCTTTAAGCCTTCAACCAAATCCTTCGGTATCTCCTCAAAAAAATGAGACGTGTGCCAAAGTTCTGCTAACAAGCTAGAACTTACAGAATTCTCAAAGTGTCTCGTATCCTAGCAGCCAAACCTGTTACGCATAATTCAGCTTCCAAACATCATTCTCTTCTCTCCCAAATTCAGGAGGTAAGACGTTTCAACTTCCCTTTTCCAGACAGAAAGGTTAAGTACACGAAAGACACGTGTGAGGACTGGGGCTCCTTTACTTACATGGTGGGAAGGAGAAAAATAAAACACAACCGTCACGAACAGGATTCGAACCTGTGCGGGGAAACCCCATTGGATTTCGAGTCCAACGCCTTAACCACTCGGCCACCGTGACTTCCAAAACCGGGCTCTGCCGCGCGCTTACAGAAGGGGTCCGTATTGCAACCGGAGAAGTCGCGTAGCAGCGACCAAGGCACCAGTCTAGACACACACACCCAGGCATTCCCCCCTCCACGCTCTTACCTCCCCTCTGCGCCATTCGAAGGAAAAGGGTTAGGTGGTCTGAATAACCCCAGGAGAGATGGTGAGGGTCTCCAGCTCAGGGAAGAGTTGGGAGTCTCCAGGAGCGCAAACCTGTTTAGGAGGCGATGGCGAGACCTGCGGAGGAAGCAGTCGAGGGAAGGGACTGGGGCCCCAGGACGGCGGCTGGGGGACTTCTCGGGTTGAGAAGTATGGGTGGGGGAGAGGGCGGGACAAGATGTAAGGGGTGAGGGAGACACGGGAAGAGTTTAAATGAGGAGCTCCCGGGAACGGATGAAAGGAAAGAACTTCTTGGGGAAAGGGCTTGGGGTTCCTTGGGATTAGGGACTCCATCGGGTTAGAAATGTGCAAGCCGAGAACCACCA
The DNA here is from genome assembly GCA_963574575.1 of Galagoides demidoff. Taxonomy (NCBI): domain Eukaryota; kingdom Metazoa; phylum Chordata; class Mammalia; order Primates; family Galagidae; genus Galagoides; species Galagoides demidoff. The sequence continues at coordinate 8,155 of CAUYQV010136983.1, forward strand.
CCTCCAGCTATGTGGGCTGGGGCAGCGTTCCCTTGGGATGGGATGGAGTGTATACCACTCTCGGGCTAAGAGGCAAAAAGAGGGAAAGGGCTTCGCGTCCGGCGAAGAAGCTCTCCGGGGAATGGCGCCCCCTCCAGGAAGGAGTCATCTCTCCCGAGGCTCCCGCCGCCGCCGCCAGGAAGGCCTCCAGAGTCGGCCCTGCGCCAGGCGGTCCACCGTCGCGCCAGGCCTGCCGGCAGGGGGCGCTGCGCCAACCGGGGCCGGCCCAGGCGGCGAGAGGCGGCGGCCGCGACGGCGGGCGGCGGCGGGAGGCGGGCGGAGGAGGAGGCGGAGGAGGCGGGAGCTGAGCTGAGCGGGGCGGGCGGCGGCGGGGCCCGAGCCCGAGAAGATGGCGGTGCGGAAGAAGGACGGCGGCCCCAATGTGAAGTACTACGAGGCCGCGGATACCGTGACCCAGTTCGACAACGTGCGGCTCTGGCTCGGCAAGAACTACAAGAAGGTACGCAGACAGGGCCGCTCGGGGACCGGAGGCGGGACAAAGGGACGGCGGCTGAGCTGCCCCCAGGCTGCTGCCCACCCTCCAGCCGCCCCCGGCCCCTCCCCCGCGGCCGCGCGAACTGCCCCCTGCGCGCCGCGCCCCTCCCCCCGCGCCTGCCCCGCACCCCGGCCTCGGCCTCTAGCCCCCGCCCCCACTGCTGCGCCCTCTGCCCCTTGTTTTTCTCCACTGCCCGGCGGGCGCGGGTACCAGCAGCCCACCATCCTTGAGCCATCGCCTTCCCAGCTGTTCTGGGAGGGGCGGAAGGCCGGGGGTAAACTGAGTGCCGAGGGGCTCCCTCTCCCGCACCCCCGGCGTGCCCGCCTCAGCCCGCCACAGCTCCCCACAGCTCCCCACAGGGCCAGGTACCGGCGAGGCTGAGGCCTCCCTGGTGCTTTGTGTACGTTGGGAGAGAGATGATGAAAGCAGGAGGATAAACAGCCACGGAGCGGGCCTGGAAAAGGTCCCCACCCTGGGGTCACCTGTCTCCAGCGCTCATCTCCCACCTTCATTCAAGGGGCCACACAGCCTCTCAAGGACCAGGCTGCAGAGTTCCTGGGCAGCAGCCCCTTCTTAAACCATTCCCAAGCTTCACAATGAAGTCACTCTGCAATCTAGCTTCACATGCCAGGGGATTGGGGTCCCGAGGCCAGGGGGGCTTTATGTCTCTGGCTGCTCACCGCTACCCGGTAACTGGAGGTGAGAAGGGAGTGAACAAAGGGTTCAAGAATCCTTACCTGTCTTTTCTAGCAAACCTTTTCGTGGTGTCTTTGTCTCTAGGCCTGGTTTTCCTCTAGAGATGGTCTCCCTTCTCACCACCCGCAGTTAGGGGCTCTCCTTCTGGCTTTCTTTCAGCTCCCCAGTTCTTCCTGCCCAGCTTTGCAGCCTGTCACAAGTGAGTTGGGTGGTTTAGGATTCCCCACTGATGCTGGTTGTGAGCCTGGCCTTGGTCTCAGGGTCTTTATGGGTGTCAGAATCCTGACAAACAGCTGCTGTTTCTGTGGCCTGTCTACCCCAGCCTGATGCTCTGGTTCCCAGGCTTGTACCATCGATGTTTTGAAGGAAGATCAGGCTAGGGGCTTAGTTTCTGGCCCTGGGGGGACTGACTACTGTGACCTGGTTCAGCTCTTAGCTCTTTGTCATTTACCTTTACCTTCACAGATCTCTTTCCACCTCCCACTGAGAGGTACTCTCTGTGATTAGGGTGGAGGAAACAGGGGTCAAAAGGTAAAGAGAAAGCCTGACTCAGTTTTAAATTAAAACAGAAGGCAGGATGCTAGGTAGCATAATATAGAAATGTTTTAGAAGGCCCAGGGTTGCTTGTTTCAAATACAATTTCCTCAAAAAAGATAGATACTGTCTCCCTCTTCATCAGGCTGGGTAATAGTAGTCCTTCCTATTTAAGAAGTCCTGTGAAGACATTTTCAGAAGCAAAATGCACATCTCTCTAGTCCACTAGCCCTACCTCACTTCCTTGTGCCTTTCTTGTTAGGCTACATCATAGGGGGAATTGTGACTTTTCACAGTTTTCCCAAGAAATATACTGTTGTTTCACTTAGAGCTCTGGAAGGATTGCTTCCATGTCCTGAGCTCCATAAACCTTCAGAATTTTATAACCCTCAGTGCTGTTGACTGGAGATCAGGTACCAAGATAACAGGGTCCTGCAACTCCAATTTCAGGGTGCAGCTGAGGAAGACTAGGAAGTGTCCCTCACCCTAGCACCCCACACTGGCAACCTGAGCTGGTGGCTGCAGAACTTCAACTTCCTGATTAGGGGTCCAGGGCCTCTTTTCTACCATTTTTTTTTTTAATAGAAACTAGACATGTTGAGAAGAAAAGCACTATTTTCTCTGTCCCAGATGCTTCTAGACCTCTGAAGAAGAAATATGGGAGATAGTAGACAATTTTTCTGGAGTCTATTTTTCTTTCCTTTCTCTCTTTCCCTAGTACATACAAGCTGAACCACCCACCAACAAGTCGCTGTCTAGCCTGGTTGTACAGTTGCTACAATTTCAGGAAGAAGTTTTTGGCAAACACGTCAGCAACGCACCGCTTACTAAACTGCCGGTGAGTGCAGAAGCAAAGGGGTAAATTCTTGAAATTGGAGAGGGAGTTGTAAAATTTAAAAAATATTTATAAACGTTAAAACTTCTGAGATTTGGGTTATTTCCTACCATCCCTATCCCTGGTCAGAGCATTAAGGGGCTGACAATAGTCTCCAATTTACCATTCCTTTTGTCTTAGTAATACTTTGTGCAGCAAGTTGTCTCCAAGCAACTGGGCTCTATCCCCAAGTCTCTCATGGCATGGTTAAAAAGCTATGAGATTTAGTTTTGCACAGGCTTGTGTTCAAATCCTGACTCTGGCACTTGATGGATCTGTGATTTCAGCCAACCTTTATGAGTCATTGGGTTCTTCTTGTCTACATAGGATTAATAAACCTACTTTGCAGGGTTTCTGTAACAGTAAGTGAGGTAACCCAGTAAAGTGTTTTCACAAGGTGATGCTTTCTGAATGTTGGTTTGTTTCTATCCCTCTTCTGGGCCACTTAATACAATAGCACAAGGGTTAAAGAATTCTGGCTTTGAGAGGAAGATCAGTTCAATGTGGGATTTTGTGAAAGGATTATCAAGTAATAAGATAATTTACAATGGAACTCTGACATGCTTTTCCCTGTCTTGATTTTGCAGATCAAGTGTTTCCTAGATTTCAAAGCAGGAGGCTCCCTGTGCCACATACTTGCAGCTGCCTACAAATTTAAGAGTGACCAAGGATGGTGAGATACCTTCCATTTATGTTTTTTATATTTAGTTTAGAGGAAATCTCTCCTTTATGAAATCCCCTGGGGTCTTTCTGGGGTGGGAGAACTTGGGTAGAAATTCTTAGGAGTTTCTTATTTTGCTAGGTTATTTGACCTGACTTCCTATGTTAGAAAAACAGACCGGGAGATAAAGCCAAAATCATCTCCAAAAGTGAGAGAGAGAGAGTGTATGTGTGTGTGTGTGTGTGTGTGTGTGTGTGTGTGTGTGTCAGTGTGTGTTTTGAAGAGGAAAAGGAATTTTCCTCAAACTTCTTTTTGTCTTTTTGTATTAAGCATAGAGTGATTTATAGAGTTTAGATCCGTGAACCTCAGATCCCAGATAATTTTGGCAACAACTGTCACCAAGATTACTTTCTAATTTCCCATGTTAAGTCACATGTCCTCCCTACATTATTACCTGAGTTATACCACTCACTAGATTATTACCTCTTCACAAGGCGGCGTTACGATTTCCAGAATCCATCACGCATGGACCGCAACGTGGAAATGTTCATGACCATTGAAAAGTCTTTGGTGCAGGTAATAGGAACTTCTCTGTCATCTTTTCTCCCTCAGTGAGAATCCAAAACACCCTTTTCCTATACCCTTTTCCTATAGTCTCATCCCATCTGTTTCTTCTCTCCACAGAATAATTGCCTGTCACGACCTAACATTTTTCTGTGCCCAGAAATTGAGCCCAAACTGCTAGGGAAATTAAAAGACATTATCAAGAGGCATCAGGTAAGTGGGCTGGTCAGGAGAGGTTTCAGAAACCCCGTGACACTTTTTCTTACGTTTTTACACTAAGAAGCAGCCCTGAACTTCCTTGCTTTCTACTCCAGATATGGCTCTGCCTACTTGCAGAGAGACTTGAGTTTCTTTTTCCTGTAGACTTCTCCCATTTCTGAGTCCTAACAAGTTTAGATTACTGTTTCTGGAGATTGTGTTGGCTTGGGGGAAAAATAGCATCTTCCACTGAGCTAGAGATTGCCTGATTTCAGATAAGTGAAATCCTCACTCTTTGGAACTTTGTAATAACAAGCAGATGTCACTGATAGGGACATAACACCCAACTTAAAATTTCCCATGTATAGGCTCGGCGCCTGTGGCTCAATCGGCTAAGACGCCAGCCACGTACACCTAAGGTGGCGGGTTCGAATCCCCAGCCTGGGCCCACCAAACAACAATGATGGCTGCAACCCAAAAAATGGCCGGGCGTTGTGGCAGGAGCCTGTAGTCCCAGCTACCTGGGAGGCTGAGGCAAGAGACTCGCTTGAGCCCAGGAGTTGGAGGTTGCTATGAGCTGTGATGCCATGGCACTCTACCCAGGGGGATAGCTTGAGGCTCCGTCTCAAAAAAAAAAAAAA
>CAUYQV010136989.1:0-16864 GCA_963574575.1 Galagoides demidoff
GGCGCCTGTGGTCCCAGCTACTTGGGAGGCGGAGGCAGGAGACTCGCTTGAGCCCAGGAGTTGGAGGTTGCTGTGAGCTGTGATGCCATGGCACTCTACCCAGGGGGATAGCTTGAGGCTCCGTCTCAAAACAAAACAAAACAAAACATTTCTGGCCCCAAGCATCTCTAATAAAGGGTACTTGACCTGAGTCCACTCTCCTTTACAGAAAGGGGTCGCACAGGCCCTGCACACGTCTGCCCTCAGTTACCTCACTCTTCTTTTGCCGGTCACTTTTATAAATGTTATAAACACCACCATTTCAAGTGTCCTTGCAGGTAGGAATTTGTGCATGTCTGTGTTGGTATTTTAGGATAGATTCCTAGAAATGGATTTGGCAGGTCAAAAATTTCATTTGTTTCTGAGCTTTCTGGTACATATTTCCAAGTTTACACGACTTATACCCCTGTGGACTATGGGGAGAGTGTCCGTTTCCTTTCACTCTGGACAAGCCACTGTGACGCTGGTATGTAGTATTTCTAATTCACGTGTTTCTTGACGTAGAGGTAGAGAGTTCTCCAGCTGTGCTGGTTTATCACTTGCCTTCCTTCTTGGAGAGACGCCATGCATTCCACCTCTTATGCCAGGCGAGCCCCCAGGGCAGGACAGAGGAGGGATGGGCCCTGCTGCACCCCGTGGAACCCAGGCAGAGGAGCAGAGAGCAGAAGGAAACTGATATAGAGTTTCCAATGAAGCACCAATCTTTGATTCTATAATCTGGAGTCATTTCCTAAATCTATCTTAGATACAGAGCAGCTGACTGAGAAAAGGTCATTCTTCGGGATCCTTTTGAGTTTTAGGATGAAATGGAGGTGGCCGTGTCCTTGGAAAAGAATGTGGGATTGACACAGTTCCTGCCGGGGTAGGGTGGGGTGTGCAGGTGGGGAAGGGATGCCTCTCTGCTGGCTCCAGACCCCGGATGGGCTGTCCTGAGAGGATTCAGCTTCTGACCCTGAGTTGAAACAACCTTCATTCGCAGGGTGTCCTTCATTCACTCATGTAACACCTTTTAGTTGAGGGGCACTGTGTGCCCTGTGCGATCCTGGGCGCTGAGACACACAGCCTGGATGAACCACGTGGCCCATCAGTCCCAAGACAGAGCCTCGACTCCCCCCTCCCGCTCTGTACCCTTCCAGCCTCTGCATCCCGATGGCCCCCTCCTCATCTCCCCTGACCTTCTCCTGCTGGCCTTTCTCCTCCCAGGCCACTTCTTACTGTTTTTTCCCTCAGATTCTCTTTTCTTTCTGCAGCTGCAAATTAAACTGATCATTTCGTAGTCCCACTCTTTATTGCCAGAGGCAGGAGTGGTAGGATTCCAAAGACAGCTGTGGAAAGATCATTTTCAGCACAGCATGCCCTGCGCTGGGAGGAGAGGCAGGCAAGCCCCGTGCTGGGTCTCTTCTCTCCCCTTTCTGGATCCCACCCACCCTAATTTTTAATGAAGACAACCTAGGTATAGGTGTATTTTAGGGTTGATTAGATCTTTTATGTGAAGTGGTCTGTTGTTCCTGAGAGGAAAGATACCAGTGCAAAGTCCCCTGGCTGCCCCGAGAGGCTCATTCTTCTGGTCATCTTAATATTCCTTACATATTGCTTTCCACCAAATCTGCCTGGTTCTGAAGGCGAGAACTGTGAAGGGTCCGAGATGTTACCCTACTTGCAAGCATAAAGTTTGTCACAGTTTCATGGAGGTGTGGAGAAGACGCGACTCCTGGGTCAGAGACGCAGCACAGCTGGCGGGTGAGCGTCTGGTCTGTGCCGCTGTCCTTGTGCCCCGCACCCCACAGAGGCCTGTGGGGCATCCCGCATGTATGTCGTGCATGCAGGTGGTTGGCGTCATACGGAGAAACGCAGAATTAAGGGAACCTTCACCTTTCCAGTGGGGCTGCATGCCCACTTTGTGGGCTCTGCTCTGGAGAAAGACATTACATTTGTTAAACGAACAGTAAATAAACCTGCCTCTTGCTTCAGAGAGAGAAACTTTTTGTCTTCTAAGGCTGTTGCTGTACACACATCCTTGGCGAGATGATCTAGAGCAAAGTTGGCCCATTCCTCTGTGCACAGACCTGTACAGAATGTCTGCCAACTTGCTGTCCCTGTGACGTCTCTGGGAGACCCCAGCACCCCCCTCTGTGGGAAAGCTCCTTTCTTGGTACCTGGAGTGCCTCTTCACCTCTGTGATGGTGTCCTAGGGCTGCTGAAACAAAGTCCCCAAAACCGGGTGACTTAAAACAGCAGAAGTTTATTTTCTTTGGGTTCTGGAGGCTGGAAGTATGGACTCCAAGGTGCCAACAGGACCACGCTCTCCCAACAGCCAGAGGGGTCCCTCCTTCCACTGGGCTCTGGCGCTTTGCTAATTATCTTGGGCTTGAGGCCCATCGCCTGGATCTCTGCCGCCATTCTCACACTGCTGTCTTCTCCCTGCGTCTCTTCCCATTGTCTTCCCTCTCTGAGTATGTGTCTCCATGCTCAAATTTCCACTTTTTATAAGTGACCCAGTCTCATGGGATGGGAGACCACCCTGACAGCCTCATCGTAACTTGTTTACTGTGTAACCCAGCTCCACAGAAGATGGCAGAGTGAGGTACTAGGAGTTAGGAGATCGATATATCTTTCAGGGGGACACCATCCCGCCCGCAGCACCACCCCTACCCCAGGATGGGCAGAACGGGTCAGAGGTGCAGAGAGTGACTGGAACCTCCAGAGCACGTGCCTTTTGGTGGGCGGCGACTTCCTTCTGGCTGGGCCTGTCTGCATAGAGGGGTGAGGGAGTGCGCCTGGTGAGTAAGGGTCATGCTACCCAAGTTGAGGCTCTCTGGTCTCCCCCTCTTTGGTGTTCAGATGCAGATGAGGTCGCCGCACAGATCCTGTCCCTGCTGCCACTGAAGTTCTTCCCAATCATTGTCATCGGGATCATTGCGCTGATATTAGCACTGGCCATTGGTCTGGGCAGTGAGTACAATTCATTATTTAGTAGGGTCTCAAATACCTATTGAAGTGATTAAACTTTCACGAGCGTGCCCTCACCCCAGCATTTCGCTGTGGCCCAGCCTTAATGACTGGAGGCTAGCATCCTTCGGTTTGCTGACTTGGAGTTTTATTTGCCAGTGTGAATGCAGGGCCAGCCTGGGGCCCGGCAGAAGCTGTTGGCTGTGCTTGGAGCTTAGTCACCAAGGAGCCTGCCTGGTTAAAAGTATCCAAGGGCAGCTGATGAAATAGGATCTTAGGGTGGGAAGGGGGGTACCGGCCTCGGGGAGGAGACAAAGAGGCCCATTCATGTGGCGCCAGGAGCACCGGCTATTGTTACGATAAGGTGTGGGTGGCTTTAGAGAAAGTGGGTCAGTTGATGGAGGGTCTCTCATAGGGAACAATTTCTCTTTCAAATAACTGGATCACAGATCAGTTTAATTTGCCAGCTGCGTAGGCCACATTTCACTTACTTCCTGCCCAGGCTGAGAGAAAACAGGTGGCCCAGCCCTGCTTGGTCAGGACTCCCTGCCATGAAGGTTCTCTCTCTACCTTACTTAAGCCCTCCAGAGTCTAAACTCACCTTGAGTTGTGGGTCCCCAGCCAGGCCACTTACTAAGATGACCTGAGCACAGCGGCTCCACCCCTTGGAATTCAGAACAGAAACTTGGCTGGAGGAAATAGGCGGCTGGCAGGTTGTGATTTCAATACAGGCTTCATAATTGATGGCCGTGGGGCAGGTGGACTGCGGCTCGTGTTGTGCACTGAGACGTTCTCCAACATCCCACCTTCCTCCCTTTCCTCAGTCCACTTTTTTTTTTTTTAAGAAAAAAAACCACAGGGCTTTATTATTCCCATCACGAAGAGCAGGCCTTCACAAGACGGGGGAGCAAGCTGTCAATGGGGAAAAGGGTCTATTTGCCAGCAATAAGTGGGTTCCGCAGGACCCCAATGACCAAGTCCCCACGCAGGACCATCTTGGAGATGGAGCGGTCTTTGTTGACTGGCTTGGACTCCTTCTTCCCCTCGCCCCTTTTGGGGACCTCAGTCCACATCTCCTTCACATTCTCCAGCACCGTGTTGCAGTGCCTGTCAAAGGCCTTCACCCGGCCCAGGAGTTTCTTGTTATTGCAGCAATTAATAAGCACTTGGGTGTTGTTCTTGACTGACTGTGTGAGCACAGAGAGAGGACCAGTGTTAAATTCTTCTTCCTCCCGCTTCTGTAGCTCCTCTGGGGTCATCTCACTCTTGGGCTTGTTGAGGAGGCTCATGGTGGTGGCCGTGCTCTCAAGTCACTTCCTTTTCTGCGTTGCTTCTGTCTCTCCTCAGTCCACTTTGATTGCTCGGGGAAGTACAGGTGCCGCTCGTCCTTTAAGTGCATTGAACTGACAGCTCGATGTGACGGGGTCTTGGACTGCAAGGACGGAGAGGATGAGTACCGCTGTGGTGAGGTCCTCCGTGGGGGGGGACTGGGGGGGGAAGCAGCAGGGCCCAGCCCTGGCCCTACCACCTGCAGAATGGGTCCTAGGTGCTGTCACAATGTCCTCTCCTCCCCTGGGATTCAGCTGCCACTCACCCCAAGATATATTGGGCTGGATGCTCAGGAAGGGCCCTGACCTGGAGCTCAGTTCACTTGGGAGGATGAGGTGGGCAATAAGCTGGGAGTGCCAAGAAGTCCCGTGGGGGTGTGGACAGTAAGAGCTCTCCCTGCCCGGGGCATGGCTGCCGTGGAGGAGGAGTGGATCAGGCTGCGCAGAGGAGGGTTGGAGCTGGCCTGTGGCTCAGGGCTCCGCTGGCCACTCATGGGACTTTCTCCCTGTGCACTGGACAGTCCGGGTGAGTGGTCAGAATGCCGTGCTGCAGGTGTTCACTGCTGCTTCGTGGAGGACCATGTGCTCCGATGACTGGAAGGGTCACTACGCTAAAGTTGCCTGTGCCCAGCTGGGTTTTCCAAGGTAAGCTGGAGGGCGTCTCCAACCCAGGGTGAAATGCCGAGAGGGACAGCAGTGAGGAAGGACAGCTGCCAGCTCGCTGGTACTGCTGGGTGCCTCGACGCGTCTCTACGTCCTGTCCTGTGGCAACCCCGCAGGGCTCGACATCCTCCTCATTTCACAGATGAGCAAACCAAGGCCCAGACAGTCTAGGGATGCTCGCAAGCCCACGGGAGGGATGGCATGAGCCGGGGTCCTCACGGCAGGCGGGACCCTGGGTGCAGACACTTCGAAGCGCTTCTCACTCTGCAGCTTCCCGGACACTGTCCGCATGGTCCTGGTGGTCACTTCAACGTCCCTGCAACCTCCCCAGGAGCCCCACAGTTGTTAGAAGCCAGAATGTAGTGAAAACAGTCGTTCAAAATAGATGCTCAGCAGCATGTGGGAGAGAGAACCACGGCATGGGCGTCGCGCTTTCCACTGTTTGGTGTGGCTGCCTGCGTTGTTGCCCTGAAGTGACACATTTTTGTCCAGCGCTTTTCCTCCCCTGGCTCCTTCCTCTGACCTTCTCACGACACTGTCCTTGCTGCCCTCGCTTGTGATCTGAGAGCTCAGGACAGGCCAGCTCTGCACCCTGCTCTGCGCCCACGGAAACGGGGTCATGAAAGCTGCACTGCTCTGACTCCTGCCAGGCCTCAGCTCTCACACGTGACAGTCACATTCTCAGCTGTCCTCCTCCAAAGCTGGTGAAACGCCCTGCCCATGTCCCTGAGACCTGCCTCCCTCTCACTCCACACCAACCTAGACTCAAGACGTCAGCTGCGTTCAAGTTCAACAGGGACAGCAAACCACTCACACCAGCACCTTCAATATTTATGTAGGCTTGACTCCTCAGAGAAAGAGAAGTTTACTCACATCCACACGGATACACACGACTCACACAGATACACACGACTCACACAGATACACACACGACTCACACGGATGCACACATGACTCACAGCTACACACGACTCACATGGATACACACACGACTCACACGGATACACATGACTCATAGATACACATGACTCACATGGATACACACATGACTCACACGGATACACGTGAGTCACACAGATACACACATGACTCACAGATACACACGACTCATACGGATACACACACGACTCACATGGATACACACGAATCACACAGATACACACACCCACAGCACACATATATACAGACACACAGAGAAATACACACAACACACAGAGAACACATAGACACACACAAACAGACACACAGAAAAACACAGACATAGTCATAAACAGACACACACAGAGGTGCACAGACACAAAACACAGACACATACAGACACACACAGACATACAGACACACCCAGCTAGCTGCACACAGCCAAGAGCTTTCTCATTCAGCACTTCTGTCCCCTCCCCAGCCTGTCACTTGGACCTACGGGGAGGGCCCTTCTCCCTCTTCCTTCCCCCCCTGCCCTGAAGCACTGCCCACCCCCCCAGGCAGAACAGGTCCCCAAAACTCTCTGTGTGCTGTCAGAGCAGCTCAGCCAGCCCCTCTCCCCCCACCCCAGCAGCCCACACAGGATTTGGGGGTCCACCTAGTGGTGGGGGCCACTCTCCGATGCTCCTGCACCCAGCCCAGACCCCAGGGTGCCCCCTCCCAGAAGGCGCCGTCTGCCAGCCCCCGCCCTGCCTGCTTCCTCACGGGCAGACTGGCCCCCTCCTGCCTACACCCTCCTGTGTGTTTCTCTGTGGGTCTGTCTCAGTCTCTAAGACTAACTTCTCCCTATCTTGCTTATTCTCCCTTAAATTCTTCTTTACACTTCTCTGCTCTGGTACATCCTTTATCAGACATCAGTGACTTAAAAACACAAGGACCAAAGGCCTGCCATGCCTGGGTTCAAACCCCCACGTGGCTCCACCACATTACGTGCTGTGTGCCCGTTTCCTCCCTTGGAACAGGGATGGATGGCATGGAGCAGCTGTAAAGGGTCCTGAGCTCAACAGACCTATGCCCGGGAGCACACTGTGGTGTGGCTATGGGTGTGGTTGTAGTGACCCTCAGTGAGACCTAGACAGCTACTGGGCTCCCGCTGTTGCATTTGACCTTCCACCTGCACCAGGGCCTGGCTGCCCCAGAGATGGGCGGCTCTTTCTCTCGGGCACCTGCATGTCAGTGAGTCAGGCAGTCCCCTGCCGGTCATGCTGCTGCCTCTGTCATGGTTCCCTCATCGGTCCAAGGTGGCTGAACTTTTATTCCTCAACTCCCCTCCATGCCCAGCGCGCAGAGTGCCCTGGTGAAATCCAGCTGATAGGCCAGCATGTCAGCTGGTGGAGCAGCCACCGTGATACAGTGTGTTCATTCCACAGGAGAGGGGGAAAAGCCTGCTTACTCGTCACCCTCCATCTCTCCACTCTCCAAACATTTATTTGATTTTTTAAAAAATGTCACAGCTCCTTCCCTACTGCCCTCCAGAGACCCACTTCCTAAATCCTCACACACCTGCAGGTACTGGCACTCCCTGAAGTGCTTCCTCTTGGTGGTCATCACCCCCGTGGGGGGAGCCCAAGCAGCCCAGCAGACCAGGAGGGCCCTTGACCCCAACTCATATTTGGGAGTGCGCACATCCCTGCTTCATGCTGGGCTGACAGCACCACAACTAGTTCTTCCTCCAGCTCTCCTGGGACTTGCTTCAGGCCACCCGAAGTCTGTTTTAACCAATGTGTTGGGGTGGGGGGGCCCATCCCATGGCCTCAGGAAGTGGTCCCCCTGCTGTGTGGCTATGACATGGGGGCAGGGGGCGAGGCTGGTCTGTGGTGTGGGGGCCTGAAGGTGGAACATCCCAGACTGCCCCAGGTCAGGGGGTCTAGCTGAGGCCTGGGAACTTCATTCCATTGGCAAAAGGGAGACTTTGATGGTTTGGCAGGGACAGTGTGACATCCCCCAAGTGTGACCCCTATGCTTCAAAGAGCAAATTTAACAGGTCAGGTCTGTGCTTCTCATGTGCTCACAGCCACGTCAGTTCAGACAACCTCAGAGTGAGCTCCCTGGAGGAGCAGTTCCAGGAGCAATTTGTATCCATCAACCACCTTTTGCCAGACGACAAGGTGACTGCCTTACACCACTCCGTGTACGTGAGGTGAGTCCTCGGGGGATGCTGTGACTGGCATTGGTCACCTGCTGGACTTGGGAGGCTGGAGAGGCATAACCTGGCCGCAAGAGGCCCTGGAGAGCCTGCCACACTGTCCCTTGGGCACTCAGTGGCCCCAGGGATCAGGATGTGAAGAATACCGGGGTGAATCCACATACAAATGTCACCATGTGTGTTTCTATTACATGTCTCTTGCATCTTTTGTTGCTAGCTAAGTGAAGTTTAGGGATTCTAAACAGCCCATCACACACACCACTTCACCTTTAACTTGCTTGCTTTGCAATGATTGTGTGACCTCACTCTCATGGTTTGCTTTTTTTTAAAACGTAGACCAAAAACTCTAATCACTATTCAAGAGTGAGAAGAATAGAGTTTATTTATTTTTTTTACTCCAAACTTAAGTAAAAAAAGAACGTTGTTCCATAGGCCTCAGATTTTGTTCACAGAGCCCGCTTTTTTCCTGCTTTAGGGAGGAATGTGCCTCGGGTCACGTGGTTACCTTGAAGTGCACAGGTGAGAGTTTGAGAGACCCAGAAATCAAATCAAAGGGAAGCACGGGCTTGTCCAGACACCTGCCCCGGCCTCCGCAGCCCCTGCCAAGGCCTGCTCTGAGCCCCTTCCTCCCAGCCTCCTGCAGGGAACTCGGTGCATCCCCCTGCCCCGATTAAGGACGGGGGCAGTGTCAGCCTCACCTAACAGGTGAGGGAGACCGCAGCCAGGACCAAGGTCCCAACATCCCATCTCTCCTTTACTTTCTCCTTAAGTGTGCCCAGGCCTCGACCTCTGGACACTGCCCCTGTTCCCGGTGGAGGGAGGGCAGAGTTCAGAGGAGGGGCTCAGGTCTGCAGAAGTCAGGGAGGCGCTGTCAGCACCTGTGGTGATGAGGAGCTGGCTGCCACTCGCTGTGTTGTCATCACCAGGGTGGGCACTGCGGACCACTCAGCCTGCTCTTTGCCCTGATGGCTTCTTCCCACCGTACCCTCTGCCATGCCTTGACTTCCCCCTTGAGTCTACGCCACTGCTGCCCCAGGGTGCCCCATTGCAGCGCTCACCTTATACTGCCAAGAGCTCTGGGCAGGTGGCAGTGACATAGGGGAGACAGAAGCAGGTCCCTCAGAAAATCCTGTGGGGGCCGCCGCAAACCCTTGCCCTCCCTCTGCAGTCTGCGGTCTGAGAAGAGGCTACAGCTCACGCATTGTTGGTGGGAACGAGTCCGTGCTGTCCCAGTGGCCCTGGCAGGTCAGTCTTCAGTTCCAGGGGTATCACCTGTGCGGAGGCTCCGTCATCACCCCGCAGTGGATCGTCACCGCTGCACACTGTGTTTACGAGTGAGTGCCCCTGAACTTGACCTCCCAGGCATGGCTCCTGCACTGCGGGTGGGCACGGCAGATCAGTCACCACCAAGTGACATCCGGGAGAAGAGGCTGCCCCTGTCCCTGAGGCCTGTTACATCAGCCTGTAGTGACTGGTGACCCTGGACTCATTTTAAGGATTTTAGATCTATAACTCATACAGGAACGTGTGGGCTAAAGAGAAAAACTGAGCTTTTAAAGAATTACAGTTGGTTTTATTCAGAATCTGACTGAAAACCACAGCCTGGGTGGGGCCTGCAGAGCAGTGCTGTCAGACCGACTGGCTCTGTGCTCCACCCCCACTCACATGTGCACTGTGCAGGCTCTTATGACACGTGCAGGTCACATCTGTAATGTGTCTGGTTGTAAGGTAGCTGAGGCACGTCTGTAGTCGGCCCCAGATGCACAGTCACCAACCCCGTCAGACATACCTCACATGTAGGCAAGGTGAGGCTGGGCTCAGCCACCTTCAAAATGTGAGGGATTCCAGCAGGACATAGGGGCTGTGCCATGTCCCATTTTCTCTCCAGAGCATTTTTCCAGAGAGCCGCACCTGCTCAGGGTCAGGGCTTTTGTGAGATTATGCAGGTCGGCAGAGGGAGCAGGTGTGGATCTTAGACTCACAGGAGGTAGGAGAGGAGGAAGGAGGGTCTCAGGCAGGGGGCCATCAAATAAGAGGACCCATCCTCCCTGCAGCTACTTATGACAGGCCAGGCCATGGCTGAGACAGGGTGAGGGGGTACAGGGTGGGCTGGTGGGGGCCTCCTCTTATGCCCTCAGGAGCTTAGAGTGTAGGAAAACACAGCGAGAATCTCCACTCACAATGGCTCACCCTGTTACTTTTATCTCTTTCTGTGTTGGTTGCTGTTTGATGGGGATGGGCCCCCATAGGCCCCCTCTGCAATTCTTGAGTGTCAAGAAGACCTTAGAGCAGGGAGAGTGAGGCCCATCCAAGAGATACGTGGGTGTGGGTCTGTGTTTCTGAGGGCACAGGAGCCAGGATCTGATGTCCAGCACGGACAGGCAAGGTGATGGGGCCGTCTCCCCACACTCCCAGGATGCCTGGGATCAGTGGTTGATGGCTGAGTTCCTAGCATTTGCCTCTTGCCTGTCTTTTTTCAGCCTATACCTCCCCAAGTCATGGACCATCCAGGTGGGCCTTGTGTCCTTGCTGGACAGCCCAGCCCCTTCCCACTTGGTGGAGAAAATCATCTACCACAGCAAGTACAAGCCAAAGAGGCTGGGCAATGACATTGCCCTCATGAAGCTGGCCGGGCCACTCACGTTCAACGGTATGCCTGGGATTCTGTGCAGTTCTGCTGCTTTTCATTTGTTTTAAGAGAGTTGGTGATTGCTTGTTGAAACATTTTTATGATGGCTGTTTTATAATCCTTGCCAGACAATTCTAACATCTGGCTCTTGTTGGTGTTGGCATCTATTCAATATCTTTTCTTACTGAAGTTGTCATTTTCCTGGTTCTTATATGATAAGTAATTTTCAATTGTATCCTGGAATATTCAGGTGTTATGTTAGCAGATACTGAGTCCTATATAAAAGTTCAGTGTCAACAGATGGCCATCCTGTATTTTTTAATTAATTAATTAATGTATTTATTTTTGGACAGAGTTTCATTTTGTCATCCTGAGTAGACTGCTATGACATCATAGCTCACAGCAACCCAAACTCTCAGGCTTGAGCAATCCTCTTGCCTCAGCCTCTTGAGTAGCAGGAGTTACAGGCATGCACCACCATGCCTGCCTAGTTTTTCTATTTTTAGTAGAGATGGGGTCTCCTTCTTGCTCAGGCTGGTCTTGAACTTCTGAGCTCAAGCAATCTACTGGCCTTGTGGCCTCCTAGAGTGCTGGGATTACAGGTGTGAACCACCACACTGGCCTGTCCTGCCTAAAGTCAGTTCATAGATCCTGGCCTAGTTTTGTTGCCCGTGGTTCAGTGAGAATTTAATTTTAGCCTTCGGGGTTCTGTTTTGATCCTGTGCCACCTTCTTCCTGCTTTTGCCCCCTGGGGGCTTCCTCAGGGCAGACTTCCTGGTGCCTCTAGGTGCTGGAGGAGAGTCACAAGCCTTGAGGGGAAGAGCGTGTCCCTGCCCAGTGCATGCTGTTGTGGGGTCCCCCTGCCAATGCCACCCACCTGCCCGGTGTCTCCAGGTGGAAGACAGAGTCTTGGTCATGGCTGGGAAACAGCTTCCAGGCTAGCAGCTGGCAGTGGCTGTGAATTGCCAGCAGCCCTGGCTCCCTAGAAGTACCAGGAAAGTTCTCTCCCTATCAGCGCTGTGTTCAGCAGGCTCAAAATGGCCTTATTTCTAGAAACAGTCAAGTCCTGTTCTCTAGACGTTCCAAAACCACCAGAAAAGCCACACCTCATAGCACCTTCAAACATTTTATAGCACATGCAAACAAAGCACTCTGAGCCTCCTCTGAAATAAATTAGTTTCTTTTTCCTTCCCAAGGAAGATAGGCAGCTTGGAGAACAGGAGGGCACAATAAATATGGCGAATTCTCCTCTTACTGGAGCAGAGTCCTGGCATGAGACCGGCCACAGGCACAGTCTGGCAGAATCATCAGAGGTTTATCACATGACACACGTAACATTTCCAGAGGAACAGAGAACTCGCCGCAGCGGGACGAGTTTGCAAGCCGTTATTAATGATGTTTGGTTATAGGAAAGGAGGGGCCAGCTCTTGCATTTTGACGAAAACTAAAACGAGTCCATTTATTTATTCTCCACCTCTCAAGCACTGTCCTGCCCAGAAAAGCTTAGCACTGCAGGGCGGCCCGTGGCACTCGTGTGACACTCTGCCTTTGGGGGAGGCGCACGGGCCCAGCACCCTGCACAGGCAAACCTGCCGCCTGTAGGTGCGTCAGCGGCGACAGGAACACTCACGGAGCCACATTCTGTAAAGCAACGCAAAGACCCTCAGTCTAGACCACACTGGTAGAGTCTGACCCATGGCCTGTCTGGGCAAACAGTTTTGCTGGAATCTGTGTGCCTGTCACCTGGGCTGCTTCCTACTCTGATGGCAGAGCTGAGTGGCAGCTGCAGAGGCCGTGAGGCCTGCGAGGCCTACGAGGCCCTTTCCGAGATGCTTGCGTCCATCTAGACGCCCTTTCCTTGTGGGCCGAGGGCTGTTCTGCAGTTTCCAGGGTTCAAGGGGCAGGTGGGTGTGCTATGCCCTCACTGGCTTCAAACCAGGGCTGGCCTTTCCTTCAGAGGTAGTCTGTAGTCCTCAGAGACGCAAACACTGATAATCACCTCAGGCTCCTACTTCAGTTGTGCTGAGAGTTCTTATTTCCCTTTAAACAGAGGTGATTCAACCCGTCTGCCTGCCCAACTCGGAGGAGAGCTTCCCTGACGGGAAAGTGTGCTGGACGTCAGGATGGGGGGCCACTGAGGATGGAGGTCAGTGGCCTGAGCCTGGGAGCCCAGATCCCAAGGGAGGGGCCTCTTATATCCCAATGTGCCCTTGGGGAGGCCAGGGTGTGTGTCAGCTGTTTACACACTGACCAGTGTGGGAGGGTCATGCCCTGTGGTTCCATTGTCCCAGGACAGTGTGAAATTGCAGACCTTCTCAAGAAGGAGTTAGGCTATCACCAACATGCCTGGGGCTTCTCTGTCCTCCCTGCCCTGCTGGCTACCTGCCCAAGCTCTCTTCAGGAGGCAAGATTCGTGACTATAAAAGATTTTTTCCTTTTGGGACTTTGAAAGACGTGTCCCATGAAAATCAAGTAGGAAAAGTAACCAATGGGAAGTTGCTACTGTGACCGTAACAGAAGTTGTGATGTTAACGAGAACAGCTGCCCACGAGGCCTGTGCCGCCCCTTCGCCAGTGTGGGCACAGATGCCCAGATGCTGAGGTTTCTGTGTCAGTGGGACAGTGTTAGTGCCTGGGCCTGCCGTAACAAGTTATGGTGCCTCAAACCCATGGAGATTTATTCTCTCATGTTCCAGAGGCCAAAAGTCTGAGGTCAAGGTTTCTGCAGGGTGGCTCCTCCTGGAGGCTCTCGGCGAGAATCTGCCGTGCTCCAGGTCCTGCTCCTGGTGGCCCAGTGGTCCTTGGCAGGCAGATCTGTCCCTCTAGTCTCCATCTCCATCTTCACGCGGCCCCCCCTCTCTGTCTCAGCTCTCCCCCGTTTGTCTTATAAAGGCAGTCCACTGGACTCAGGGCCGCCCTAAGTGCAGGGTGATGTGATCCTGAGGTCCCCACCTGAACTGCACAGCAGGGCAGGTTATGTCGACAGCGGTGCAGAGGCGTGTCTGGGAGACCCACAGTTCAACCCAGTGTAGGAAGTGTGGCATGTTTCTCCTGAGACACGTTAATCAAGCCTGCCTCCTCCTGAAGCCACTCGGGGGCTCAGCCATGCTTGGGGCTGCGGGGCCAGCTTGCCACACTCTCACCAACACCCTTGCAGGGCCCACCCTGGCTCAGGGACACACAGCTTTCTGTAGCTTGAAGCTGGGCCTGGCCAACACTCAGCCAGGGCCGGTTCTGTGCCATGGTGGCAGGCCCAGGGGTTTGTGGGGGAAAGGGGAGAAAGTGGCCTGCACTCCCGATGCCTTCATGGTGAGTTCTCCCAAGTTCTCGTCAGAGACCATCCCGCCCACCGGTCATCCTAACTACCCTGGATTGGTCTGGGGGCTGGGCCCTTTCTTCTGAGAGGTCTCTCCTTTTCTCTCTAGCAGTCTGCTCTGCCCACCACAGAAGGTCCCACAGCCCCTCTGCTGGAGTGGGGTCTGTCCTGGGGCTGTGCTCCTCCCAGCGGCTCAGGGCAGAGTCTGCGCCTGCCTTTCCAGCTCCTGGGTCATGGCCCTCTGACCTGTGGGCCAGCAGCAGTGTCTTCCCATATCCTCCGACTCTGGTCCCTGCTTCTGTCATCTCATCCCCGTCTCTGACTCTTCAGGGAGCCCAGTGGTTTCCTGGGGTCCACTCTCATAGCTGGGCCCTCTCCCCATCTCAAGTCTGTCCTCCATCACACCTGCAAGTGTGAGAAAACATCGTCACAGGTCCCGAGACTGGCTGGGGGTTTTCTTGGTCAGGACACTTTTCTGCTGGCCACCCCCATGCTGCTCTGGTGCTGAGTACGTGGCCTTTGTGGGCCTCAGCTTCCCCTCTGTAGCCAGGGTTGTTCTGACAGCTGACGGCACTGGGGTAGGTCAGACCTCTAGCCTCACAGCCCCCTCCACTGGCACCTTAGGAAGGCCAGTGGCCGAGTAGCGCATACAGATGCTCCGAGGGACAGAGCACCATGGTTTGCCATGCTGTGGACGGCCCTGGCCTGCGTGTCCCGGGCAGGGCCCGGCCAACCCCACCATCGTGTCATATAGGGTGGCACTCTGCTGGTCCCCTTGCCCCTGGTCCTCAGCACATGCCCTCTGCGTCCTGAGCTGGGTACCCTCCTCATTGCACGTTCCCACCTTGCTTCCAAGCAGGTGACGCCTCCCCAGTCCTGAACCACGCGGCTGTGCCTCTAATTTCCAACAAGATCTGCAACCACAGGGATGTGTATGGTGGCATCATCTCCCCATCCATGCTCTGTGCAGGCTACCTGAGGGGTGGTGTGGACAGCTGCCAGGTAAGGGGCCCATGGGGACCTCTGGCCCTTATGGGGTGGGTGAAGCTGTGACATGTTGACTGGCCATTAGGACAGGCACATTACCAGTATGTCCCTGTGACTGGACGAAAAGTAAATTTACAGGGTGTGGGGAAGAAATTTGCTCAAGATATCACTCCCTTTCCTGCCCAGCTGAGGCCAGTATTTACCTAGCATCCCTCCTCTGGGGTGTGGAACAGGGGCGGGGTCCTGCTCCCCTCCTGGCCTGATGCTCAGAGTTTGCAGGGGGCCTGCCAGGGTGCAGAGGGGAGCCTGTGCATCTGGGCCTCTGGGGGCCACAGTGGGAAGGGCTCCATCACCACCCAACACTGGACCTTCTCCCATTGCCAGGCAGCCAGCCCCCCTTGATCCCCAGGAGCTCAGTGTCTAGAATCTGGTAGTAGACACAGCTGGAAGGACAAGCCCAGAGGGGATGGGGGAACCCGACGCCTGGGAGTGCCAGCATCTGGAAGGCTGGTGGACACAAAAACAGAGCCATCCTCAAACCCCAGTTTACCTCCCGTAACCTGGGTCCTTCACTGTGACATTGTTGGGGGCGGTCCTGCTGTTCCAACTAGCAGCCCTATTCGGCAGTGGCTGTCCCCTGACCTCTGATCCCCTCCTGCCCCCAGGGAGACAGTGGGGGGCCCCTGGTGTGTCAAGAGAGGAGGGTGTGGAAGTTGGTGGGAGCGACCAGCTTTGGCATTGGCTGCGCCGAGGTGAACAAGCCTGGTGTCTATACCCGCATCACCTCCTTCCTGGACTGGATCCATGAGCAGATGGAGGTGGGTGTGCGCCGTCCCCAGCCCATGCTGTCCCTAATTCAACTGTTAGCATCCTCTAAGGGTGCCCCTGGTTGCACAGTGAGTGATGGCATTGTGGGGTCAGCGGCCAACAATTTGGTGATTCCTGGTGTCAGAAACTTGGTCCAGAAAACAGATGTGAGCTCAGCTAATGCATGCCATGGGTCTGACCATGTGGCCCAAGCACCCAGAGGAGGCTGGACAGGAGGGATGGACCAGCCTCTCCAAGTAGGGAGAGGAGGAAGCAGCAGAAGAGGGGGCTTCTGTGGGGACAGGATGCATCGGGTGTGCCTGTGTGTGTGAGGATAGGGTGAGTGTGGGCTGAGACAGTGGATGGGGGGACCAGTGGGAGGCCTGGGAGGCTGTGCTGCAGGGGGCCACCTGGAGGGTCTTGCAGGGCCCTAGTCAGCAAGGCTGGCCTGGCAGGACCTGGGCAGGCAGGGGAGCCCTGGGATAGTGGGAGATCCCTGGGCTCCGGGGGAATGGAGTGAGCACTACAGCCCAGCGAGTCCTGAGCGAGAGAGAGCAGGTGGGTGAAGCAGGGCAGGGTAACACTCAGCTGGGAGCAACGAGCAGCCTCGGGAGGGGCGGCCTGGCCCCCGGGCAGCCTCCAGGGCTACCTTCTACCTTGCTCTCGGGCACTGGGCAAACAGTTGCTGCGTTGATCTCCAGCTGAGTCTCACATCGGTCCTTGGACCAATTCCAAACACAGCTGGGTCTTCACTTAACATCACTGATGGGTTCTGGGAAGCCTTGACTTTACGAGCAAATCGATGTACAGCAAGTCCTCAGATAATGTCCTTTCTTCCAACATAATTTTGTTATAACACTGATGAGAAAAAAATTGGTTTCATTATACATCATTTCTCTAAGAGTCAGTTTTCATGAAGCTATCACGAATGTGGGGTGAGTTCCTGGGTGGAAGTAAGGTGACTCATCCCAGGTTGAGGGGGTGGGGTGGGAGTCTGACCAGCCCCTAGCTGAGCCCTGCAGG